>JACATO010002185.1:140000-406511 GCA_018389105.1 Nautilus pompilius | reverse complement strand
TAAAATGTCGAAAAAAACTAAGAATGGTAAAACTTATTGCATATTTTATTTTGAAATTTAAATTATTGAATGTCCTCAAGAATGCGAAGAGCGTAGAATGCTGGTATTTTCTCTATTGTTCGGGTAACAGGTATGTATTTTAAAAAGTAACTGAAAGGTTTTCGAGGTAGCAGAAAGAAATTATTGTCTGCTTCTTCACTGGTCTTTATTCGGTTTAAGCCTAAAGCCACTGAATGAAATCTCACCTTCGTCTTTGTTCATTGACCTTAAATACCGAAATCAGTTATCAGATACAAATTATCAGGTAATGATTCTCTTAAAGATAGTATATCGCTTTTATGGTCCTCTCGAGACACACGAATTAAAGATTAGTTTTCGCCTCTTTGGAATTCCCTTAAAGCGTAAAAGACTCCGTACTGACGGAACACACTGTTTATACCTGCCTAAATATTTAGACACCAATTAATATTATCTGGCGCCTTGTCACGTGCTAACTCTTCCAGAATAAGGTGGCGCATGAATGTCCATTAGTAGTCAAAATACGACCAATACCAAACCAATTCAACAGAAGGATCTGTTAAAAAAAAAAAACATTTTCATCTGATCTTTGCAAATACTTGGTCGGACATTGAGAGGTGAGGCTAACCGAGCTCTTTAATCTCTGCTCCAGAAATGGTCTGCATACAAGAGAGGATTCTTCCGGTGTGTGTTTACGGTGCCATGAACAGCACCTGCTTTGGTCACCTGACAGACGTTCTTCGTTAAGTAAGGGAAACGAAGTTTGATAAAAGAATATCTGCGACTCTTTACCAAAATACCTTTTCGAAAGAAAAAAAAAAAGTTAAAATAATTTTTAAAAAATAGTAAAAGTAACTTATTCGTTACATGCTCCACGATCCTTGAATTATGTTTTGTTGTTGTTGTTGTTTTGTTTTTTTTTTCCTTATTTTGGACCGAAACGTTAATCTCTAGGAATTAATTAATTGCTGCAGATCTCTGGGTTGTCAGCAAAACGTCTCCAGGCCGCCATAAATCCTGGAAACAGCCACTTCTCTTAAACAAAGAAGCATTTTAATGACTAATCGACTTTGTTTCTTCACATAATAATAAAGTAAAACCAAAAAATAAAAAATCCGCTTTTACTCGGTTCATATTTTATAAAGAGAAATATTATGATTCTAAGTGCGAAAAAAGAAATCGTACTGCGTGGAGGGGGGATAAACATCAGTCAACACCGGTGGGTTAAGCGACCGGTTAATGCTACTGAGAATTATTTAGTTGTTATCTCTCAGCTAACAGTAGCACGCGCAAAACCACGTGACTGATATATCGCACGATCGGATTAGCAATGAAATGATTTTCAAACATTTTCCGTGCATTAAAAACTGAGAAATCGGAATAGTCATCTCATTAAAATAATAATCAAAAGAGAGGACGGGTGGGAATGGGAAAAAATCATTTATTTGTAAGTACTGTTGAGTTAAAAGTTTTTATTAGTTTGGCGCTTTGTCCGCGTAGTAATCAAGTGAAAAGTTAACATTAAAGCGACATTTCGCTTATGGCGCCGGGAATTTAAAAAAAAAGGGGAGAGAGAGAGAGAGAGAGAAGCTATCGGTTGGTAAATGTGAACGTTTACGGTTGGGATGAGCTTTCTGAGAGATTAAAAAGTTGGGGAGGAGGGAGACACCGTTTAAATGCGATATTAATGCAAAGAGCGGAGACAAATTAGTGCAAGAGCGCAAACCGGTACAAACACCTAGAAAGAGTCATCAGAACGTGTGCCCGCGCTGACTTTGTTTCGTAGAACGGGAATGATTCTGGTGAGAGGTGATCGGTCTGAAATCTTAACTAATCTACACTGCTCTCTAAAAGTGTGGATGCATTACCAAAATAATATTGTCACAATTACGATCTTGACCGGCTGTCCTTTTGTTTATAGCAGTTTATAATAAATTTTAATTCATTAATAAACGACAAGTTATTCAATTATAAACACAGTAGTATATTTAAATAATGAATGCGTTTGCTGATAAAGAAAGGATTTATTTGGGACGTTCAGAAAATGAACATGTACTTATAAAAGCGAACTTTATATCATATTTGCTTTAAAGCTAAAAGCGTCTTTTTGTCCAGCGTAAGCTAAACAAAGCTTTAAAATAAAAGGCTTCATCGAAATGAAGTTAATACACTAAATAATGGATAGAAGATGAAATGTAAAAAAAATTATCAAGACCACTAACCCTTGTTCAAATGTGAGCTCTGAGTGAAAATCATTCGTAGCGCGGACGTAAACGGACACACTTTATTAAAAGTTCGGTCATGATGGCAGTTTGAAAAACTATATAAAAATGCTTAGAATTTTAAAAAAAATCCGGACTGGATAAAATTCAGTTAGTTAAGAAAAATTATAAAAACCAACAAAATAATGAAAAGTATTACTGTATTATTCTCTTTGAGATGCAAACAACAAAATTAACTCATGGAATCGCAATGTCCAGTTTGTCTGCTTGTACCAAAATCGCTATTAGCTCGATACGTTCGTTTTAATTATTTCAACTATACTAATTTATTATTTTTACATCGATAATATAAACTTTAGACATTTTTTTTTTAAAAAAATGGTAAACAAGGTTTTAATATTTTTAATTTTATACCCAAGAAAACTTATTGCAGAAATTCAAAACCGGGTAATAATCTAGGGACGAACTGTCTGAAATTATTCAGTGTAACAAAATAAAGATTTATCGCAATTTTTACCCTTTAAAACTTTCAATTACAAAAAAAACAATTACTGCAGTCTGGCTGAGTTTATTAAATACGTAATACGGGGAATAAACAGTACTCCTTATTTTCAGAAATCAAACGCCAATTAAATTATTATAAGGTCTTTCTTTAATCTTCTTTAATTAAATATCGCTAAAAAATAATTTTAATTCTCGTTCTTGCTGTCGGTTTTCGTGAGTACAAACCACTTAAGTACGTCACGTTACAGTTACCGGAAAACCACATTTCGCTTAGCTTTGTAATCGTCGTCTTTGTAGAAAAAGATTATCGGCAACCTAGCATAAACTCTTAATGATTTTCTGTCTTCCTCGCAGCGACCAAATTTGTTTATAAAATACAGTTTCTTCTTTATTCGAGTACGGAATGCGCTCTTTCGGTTTGGAGATCAAATGCCTCAAAGGCCATTCCTTTATAAGGAATGGTTTCACATAATCTCTCGAATTTCCCCTGTTTTTTTGCATTTTACGTAAATTCATATTTACTTCATCCTTAGTAACTGGCATAAATAACATTGTCTTTGCATTATATGGATACGACATTTAGTATCTGTCTTCCATTGTTACGTAAATTCTCTTAATGGCGTCGCGGGTTCGGTGGATAGCGAATTCGCTGGTCAATCCTTGTGCCTGCCGATCAGGGCCCTCCTCTGGACGCTGACACACCTTGACTCATACTTCTCGAGGTGCCCCCCCCACCCACAACGACCTATGGGTTATGGGACAAGTGAAAAAGTGAAGGAATTCTCTTAAGGGTGCTGTCTTTGTCCGGTATTACGTCAGTGATAAAGGGTGAAGAACAGAAAATTATTCTTAATATGTAAACCTGTTCAAATTGATGAATGACTGTTTTTATCTGTTTTTTGGAGACGTCCTAGGTGTTCGAACGGATCTAGATTTTTCACTGAGTAGACTAGCGGCCTCTTTAATCTGTGAGAAAGCTGAAATCTGAAAGAAATTATCTGGTTAATTAAGGCTTAGAGTATAATAAGAATAATACATAATAATAATAATACTCATAATAATAATAATAAAATCATTAATAATAATAATAATAATAATAATAATAATAATAATAATCATAATCATAATAATAATAATAATAATAATAATATAATAATAATAATACTTAAATAATAATAATAATAGAATATTAATATAATAATTAATAATAATAATAATAATAAATAATAATAGTTTTAAAAAAATCAGATCACATTTAACATTATTTACTGGTTACTAATCTCCTGAAGCATCAAAGTAACTTAATATTAGAAATTCAGTGCCATTGTTTATTAAGCGATTTTTTTAGATGAAGAGGAATTTTTGAAAAGAACACCTGAAAAAATGTGTAATACTACCAGTAAAATACCTGCGTAAGCCACACATACTTAGTTGGTGTGAGCCAGTTCATGTTTTCCTATCCTGTCACAAATGACGTAGATTTCAAGCAGATTTAAGCGTATTTATTCAATAAATAGATTAATGAGATACGACTGTTTTTTTTGCTTGAGCTTTCAAAAAATTTGCTGCTGGAAGAAAACCATGAAAATGTGGGCGGTTTTGGCATGTCTACGAAATGGTCCGTGAACGCCATCGTTCCTGTTGTTGTTGTTGTTTTGTACAAGAAAACCCCGGACAAGAGGGACATTTGGAGAAAACAGCCACTCAAAATATAGTAATAGAATTCTTCTGGTTAAGAGTTGGGATAAACGTACGCAGAACAGGATGGAAAAGAAAAGCTAGACAGTACAGCCTCTCGAAAAGTTTCGCATCTTCCTAGAACTTTAGAATTTTGTTTGATATCTGCTTAATTTGCATAATGGTGTTACGTCGACTTACTGAAGCGGAAGCCGCTTTGTAGTTTTGGAAATACTTAAAGAAAAAAAGCGACAGTTTGAAATGTAAAATGCAAATACAAGATTTCCAACAAAAAAAAAGACTTTAAAGATCATGTCTACAACTGTGACTCAATTGAGGTTATTGAAAAGGAGACATCTAAACTAATCCTAGGTACACTGTCCAGCTATTTGAGCATGAAAGAGAAATAAGCGATGCAGAACTTTGGGCCAAGGCTCTAGTTATAGTGTGGTGCCATTTAGTCTTGGTATCGGATAACTCCACTTTGATATTTTTCAACCTTACTTATAATTGTAATTAATGCAGCCATGTTTTTCTTTATTATTAATAAAGAGAAATTATAACACAAATTGATCATTTTGAGATTACTGATTAATATTTTTACCATTACATTCTGAATATCAATATTCATAACTGCAATTTTTGTAGGTGTTAAAGACGAAAATTACCCGTGTAGAAAGAAAAAACTGAGCTTTTATTAATAAAAGGAATTTAGAAAATAGTGCATGTTAGTAAATTCATCGAGTGAGTAAATTTCATTCGTCCACTTTGTTATATATATATTTTTTTTTAAATTTTAAATTTAAAAAAAAAATCCTCGTCCGCTTTTTGAGATTAAACTAGCTGCCCTTTGTTGGAAAAGGATGGTACATATCTGAACGATAAATGGATTCTTTTCCCTGGGCTCCTGTTGGTGTTCCTTCGTCTGTTTTAGGCTTGATAAAAATTCCTTTCAGACATTTGGTTGCCGCTTGGCCTCACACGGGTGCTCGTCGAAAAGACAGATAAGCGGTAAGGTGGAACAGTCTCCTCATCTTCAGCTCTTACTAAAATCACAGCTTGAACGGTGGGGATGGTATTATCCGAAAGCTTGTTACATTACTCACCATATTTATACACAGCGCACCCCCTTGATCGGTTTGTGACTGTGATCTGTTTGTTTGTTGTTGTTGTTTTTTTGAGTGACTGACATCTCCAAGTTATTGTCTGCAGTAAACGGTGTTTTAAATGGAGAAGTTATACGAAAATCTCACTGCATTCAGCTGAAATGGAAGATAAGAAATGTCCATTAATTAGATGTTGGAAAATCATGAAGAGACAACAACAAGGGGGGAAATGGCGAAGTAAAGAACAACTCCCAGGCAAGAGAAGCGTAGGAAAACAACTAAGGATTAGAGCTGACGTAAGAATACACAACCTTATCGGTGCGCTTTCAAGTTATTCCAGGTTTTCAAAGAGCTTCCTTACGACGACGGTTAACTCATCTCCCCCCTTAATTTCACATGCAGTTTGCATGATCTGACGTCTTCAGCTGAGATAAAAACCGTAATAATAAGACAAAATTAAAATACAACGCGAAAGAGATAAAAGAATCGAGCAGGAAATAAACGGAATTAGTTCTTTGTGTTGTTTTTTTTTGTTATGGTGCTTCTCCTTCTGACTGTCTAACGAAATGATTACATAGAGAGAAAAGAATTGGTCGTGATAAATAAATTTACCTGGTTACCCAGATGAAAATTAATATCAGTTTATACAAAAAATAGATGTTTGCTGATTGTTCTTCCAGAAACCGATCTATTGTATTTAACATAATTGGCGTCTCTTCAGAACACATTCATTATAAGTTCTGTATTTGAAATCTAAAAAAAAAATGCGTCTTTATTCGTTTGATGGCACTGGATAATTGACATCTTTACTTGTTATTTATGACTGCGTGAAAAACCAAAAGGCATAAAGATAGATCTTTAAATGGTATTTCCACGGCATTTACTTTTCTGTTGCAAAGGAACGTCATATTGGGTAAGAAACGTGTGGTTTTATTATGGTTATCTTTATAGAAAAAGGTAAAGATGGCCTTTTTGTGCAGAGTTGGATTAGACATTTATAATTCAACTATAGCGAACCAAATTCTAAGTGACAGATGGAGAGAGATAGAGGAAAGAGAGAGATGGAAAGCGAGAGAGGGGGAAGAGAGATGGAGAGAGAGAGAGAAGAGAGAGAGAGAGAGAGAGAGAGAGAGAGAGAGAGAGAGAGAGAGAGAGAGGAGAGAGAGAGAGAGAGAGAGAGGTGAATGCTAGCTTCCCTTTAATTATCGGAAGAGGAATTTAAAATAGAAGAGAGCAGTGAAATCATATTTCAGTGACGAAATCGTAAACGCTGTGTCTTCTTGAAAGTCCTGACCTGAAGTTAGTTAGGCTTGTGCACACCTGACAACAGTGAACTAGAAGGGGGACAGAGGTGAGCAGGCAAGTTTCTCTGGGACGGCTGGAGATTCTTGTCCAATGATGAAAGTGCGAGCCGGGGCCCCGCCATTGCAGAGGACAGGAAAACTCTGTCAGAGCCGTTCATTTTTAGACGTCAGAGGAAATTCGCGCACCTGCCAGGTGAAGGAGAGCGAGAAGAAACTTCGCGAGAGAGGTACGCCAAACAAAGCCGTTTTAAGTAATTGCTTTATTAAATTAAATTTAAAAAACGAGATTAGGAATAAAAAAATTGAGAATTCTTCAAACTAAAGAGAATGCCTGCTCAAATAGAACAGCGTTTTTTCCAGCCGAGAAAAATTGCCAACATTCTAATAACAGCCGTTGATTTTTATTTGAACGATGCACATGAGAAACTGAATCGTTTTACTTACAAAACTTATTTACGGTTGACAAAGAACGAAAGGAACCATTTTTTCATTGTGTGTCTGAGCTATGAATAAAGGAACACCGATGATTCTCTATTTTCCTATATAATATCATGCTTTGTTTTTAATTATTTCTGATGCAAGCAGCAGAACATTTTCAACTATATGTGAAACACTAGGAAAACAACCTAAAACAACGGGAAGAAAGCTGACTATGTGATCCTCATTCAAAGAAAAACTTTTTTGTCACAGCTGAACTCATGTAATAATAATAATATTATGTCATAAACATATTAATACCTAATTAAAGGGTCATTTACGTATGTAATTTATATGTTAGCTTGATAGATAGATCAAAGATCATCAAAACGATTCCGTGTATACTACGACGTATCGAAAGTAGTCAAAGACATCAGATCTCTTCAATATACAAATTAGGTAAAAACCAATATTTCTATCTTTCTGCATACTAAGAAAGTTTAACATCATAAAACAGTCGAAAGAATTCAGATTAACACAATTTAGCGCTCATCAGAAGTTTAGGGTGTAAACGCATCTCAGCGGTATAAATTGTACTTATCCTATGCTTCGTTTGTCGAAGAGTTTCTTTATTTCTTGACTTCACTTCTGTTCCTCTCACATCAATGCGCTCGATTACTTGTACTTAGCTCTTGTATGTCCATTTTGGTTAAAAGCCAAGGCTGTCAGAAGAATCACATATACAATTGTTGAAGCTGCGGTATTATCATACGTAGGAAACGATATATCTGATGTAAAGGATGAAGAGAATATGTGTACTTTTCCAGAAAAAAAAAAGATATTTTTTTTTTCTTGAGGTTGACGCTAGTATATGAATCTAATGAAATATGGTGTTTGCATCTTTCCAAATTTTAATCGAATTGTTAGCAATAACGCTCTTGTCATTCAGTACACTTTTGATTATTTATCTTGTTTTCATCATCAGTTATCGTAAACGTAATGCAAACAAATGATTTTAGAGAAGCATAGTATATAATCTTTATAATAATCTTACTTTTATGGGATGTACTGGCATCCAAGATTTTAGATAACGTCTCTTTCCCTCTATGAACAGTCAATTTTATCTTAAAAACAAAAACGATCTGTATAATTTGTGGAAATATGAATGTCTGCGATTATTTCTATAAAAAAAAATCAAAGAGAATTAAAAAACCTAGATATTTCGGCATAGTTCATTTCTTGTTGTCCTCTCAAAATAATTCACAGTCAAATATTTTGAAGAAAATATATAAAGGTTTCAATTTATCGCAAGAAGCTTTTGAAAAATACAGTCAGTTCCATTTTCCGAAAAATCTCGATATTTTTTTTTGTTTTTTTTAAAATTGTTTTCCATTTACTTTATAACTACGTCCCTGGGCGTCGCGTTGAGCCGATTGAAACAGGATTTTGTCGAGTTCGAATCCCGGTCGAAAACTGTCCAATTTGACGTCGTACCTCCCTAGCATGGTTTCTTTCGTTCTTCTGTTTTTTCTCCTCAACCGGTCGTGAGAGTTTCTCTCTACCACATCTAAGAGTTCTTGTAGGAACTATTGTTAGGACAAGTAAAGTTGACCACGTACATGCTGGCCATAGTTTTCGATGACGCCGTATACTTGTCCAGATAGTGTTTAGATCTGGAAATACTTATATATATATATATCATGTTTTCTCAAAACCTTAAATGTCACTGGCAGGTGAAGCTACGTCGCTTTATTCGCTATCATCGATATCAAAGATCGCGCATACATAAAATTATCTCAGTAAACCTTCTCCGAACATTTTGGTACAGACCGGCTGGCCAAGTTATAAGGACCCATGTACCTTTTCAGACTTTGAGCTGAGAATGCAAATTAGGTTGACCACATGATGTAACATGGGATCCCTGCAGCACTATGTATGATCTGGAGAAGCACATTTTCAGTCAATTTAACAGATATGGGGAAATGCGAAGACATGACAGCGTTTGAAAGAGGCATAATAGTGGGCGAACGTCTAGCAGATTCCCCAGTGGCCAAGACAGTCTCGTTGGTAGGCTGCTCTAAGACGTCTACCATTTGAGTTTGTCAGCAGCGAAGGGGAATTGTGGCCGCGAAAAGCTGGTGTCAAAAAAAGAGAGAAGCGATTAGACGGGATCCCTGGCATTTATTTCCGATCAAGTGCATTTATTGACGTTTTGTGTGTGTACCATGATGGGAATGGCTACTTCCAAGATGAGAATGCATCCATCCACCCTGCCCATATAAGGCGTTCTTTTGAGAAAACATAACGGAGATTTGAAGCATCTCCCGTGGCCAGCTCAATCACCAGACCTCAATTTATTGAGAATCTATGGGACAAACACGAAAGCCGCATTCCTTGTCGTGATCCTCGGCCTACCTCGCTCCCTATTTACGAGGAGACTCTTTGATTAAGGAAAGAGTTATTCGCAAAACTGGCGGCTTGTGTTGTCCAGTGGATCAGTAATATAGTTTATACTCCGCATAAATAACAGATATGCAACTAAATAATAATTATTATTATTATACTTTCACACTGAAGAAAGATAAGTGCTCTGTAAAAGCTATGTGTTTTCCAAATATCTTAACTCCAGCGCAATTTGGACAGCTGAAAAATGCTGGTCCACGGTGGGAATCGGAATAAACGACGACCGGGGAAGAAGAAGAAGAAGAAGAATTGCATGAAATCGACAAAACGATAAAAGCAAATCGTCATACTAGGATATCCAGTTATTCCCTTTAAAAATAGGCTCATCAGACGAGATAGGGAGGAAGGAGGAGTTGTCGGTTTTGTACTGAAACTAATTAAATACCAAGCATGGATGGTGCTTTTATCTTCCATGGCGGTCGGTAACAAGTAAAACCAGCGCTTGGGCGATCAAGCACAAACCGAAAACGTCATCGCTGGTCTGAACGTCCGCGCAACCCAGCTGTTTTCCATTTAGATTAATAGTTCTACAAATCAGTCACGTGTGATTCATGACAGACTTGCAAAACTAACTCATTCTCATCTCGTGAAAACCGTTGAGAAGAAAGGCAGCTCCTTTTAGTTTTCTTTCAGGACTGTGGGTTTTCTGACAAGTAAATCACCACCCACCCCCCCACCCCCGGCCCGGCTCGGCCCGGTCCATCCACTTTCTGTTCACGCTATTTTTGCTCGGATATAGAGCTGCGCTCGTGACGAGATACTTTCGGAAACTTTGCTTAGCTATGGCGATTTGTTCGGCTCGAGTTGGAAGGCGCCAATCTCTTCTCTGAAATAACCTCTAATTCTCCCCCCCTTAAATAAAATCAGATGTTTGCAGATTGCCCATCAGACCTGATATTTACTCCGACACCTTTAGTCTTCGTGGCGGTCTCACTGGAAGAAGGAACCCTCGTAATGGATCACACTTCCGGATTCCTACGCATCACCACGCAGCCAAAGTAAAAAAAAGGGGGCAGTCGAATTACGTCGTTCGTTTCGGGGTGGAATCTTGATAGCTTCTTTGACGCGACGCTTTAACTTAGCTTCCGTAGAAGACGCAATGTTGCGAAGTTAAGATCAAAGATTAAAGGGTAATAAACACCGCGTTGTCTATATATTACGAAGACACTTAGTTTACGCTGGATACATACATTTTTTTTTTCAGTTTTATCAAAGCGATAGCAATAAAATAAACGCTGGGGTCTTTGTGAGTATAAATATATATATCGCTGGTACATTTGGCAGTCAGCCCCATCTATTGCAAGGCTCTAGAATTAAATCCAAACGTCAAGTCTTTGCATAATTAAAGATGAAACCTTAAATATTTTACATGTAGTAAACCAATTAAAATATGTAGGTAAATCCAGATATTATGAACTTTGCTAGCAGTAACTACTTTTTTTGGAAAGAGTAGATCTTTTCTCTTTTCAGGTTTAATGATTCATCTGAAATAAGAGCCGTCCGCTTTCCAGCAGCCATTGTCAACGCATTTCAAGCAAGATATTCATCTTTCTGCTTTCATAAAATAATAATACTAATTATTATTATCTTTTGTTCACAAACATTAAAGGAAACTCTTTAATATGGGCAGGAGGTATTCAATTGGAAAATTCCCGGTGCAATAAGTAAAATTAGAAATATCTTTAAAATGTCGTTCCTCAAGAGTAAAATAGAAATTCCATCAATGGATATTTCTTCGCATCGCTATTCTGCCTAGAAGCGAGGACTTCTAATATTGGTTTTGTCAGTGAATTCGACGTCAGATATTAGTAACGAATGTTTAAATTCCACGCTCAGCGAGTAAAATGTATACTAACTTTGATGGCGACTAAACCAAACATTACCAGTCGTCTACTATGACGCGTCTGTTGTTTTTCTATGTGACTGGAATGCAACATGTCTGTCTGTTATAGGTCTTTAAAAAAAAAAAACAAAAAAAAATTACGTGCATAATTCAGTTTACTGCTTCACTAGACAGACGGTGAGCAGTTTTGGAAACCAGATAAACAAGCTAATCTAACTTCATTTTATTTCCTCGCTTTGGCATCATCATCAGACGTCCGCCTACAAGCAGATTCCTGGCTCGGCACTGAATAGTTTGTGATTTTATGTTGCCTTACTCAGCGAATGCTTGTCTGCACCAAACAGTTCTGGTTGACACCAAGTGGTTCTATTGACATCAAACGGTTCTGATTGGCACCAAACAGTTCTAGCTGACACCAAACGGTTCTAGCTGACATCAAACGGTTCTAGTTGACACCAACTGGTTCTAGCTGACATCAAATGGTTTTAGCCGAACTCTTTGGTTTTCTTACAGATATTGGAAAAAATTCAGGCGTACGGCGGATGAATAAAAGTGAGAACAAACTATGTTAAGGTGATTCGCCAAATCGAACCGATCCAGATCGGCATTCGAATTCGGGTCCTTAATCTAGCAATCGACCACTGGTATCATGTAAATCGTTAATCCCAAAGTATTTCGCCATGTTTTATTATTTTTAGAATTTTGTTTTCGTTTCCTTTGTTTACTTTCAATTATAATTTTCCAAAAAAGAAGACCCATCTCGGCTGTTCTGACTTTGATTTCAGCACAGGACGAAGGAAAACATTCTCCTGGAGATTCTCGTTTGTTGTCGCTCATGGAATGTTTAAAATTATAATGTACGTTACTCCTGAGTTTCTCGTAATTGTGCTAAACAGAATTGCTTTCGCAAAACATTGCTCGACCAACTGTCATGATATTCTGTAGTTCTCTTCCTTCCAAAACAGCTCAGCGGAATAGTTTTGCTGGGAGATCGTTAATCCAAGAACTAAAATGCAACAACAGTTTTCTTGTCATCAGGCTTTTGTATGTTCAGACAGTGAAATTGGAAAGCGATCTAAATGCATCTCGTGCGCTTCTTTCTGCATTTTTAGTTGTTTTAATAAATTCCGTTTGCCCACCCCAGTTACCAGCAGTTTAATACCTTGCTGTCTCCTACTGATAAAGATGCAAAACATTTATAGGGCGATGGTATTATACTTTATGAAGTGCTGACGCATTATATTAGAGTTTTTTTAAAATATAATTTGTTTCTTAGGTCACGTGACGAAATTGATTTAAAAGCAACAAAGTTCAGTGACGCGCATGTCAGCTGGTGTAACTATTACTAACTGACATTCGTAACATAAAAGTGGAAATTACCCTCCCCCCCCATGTTGAACTTGCGAAAGAGCTTTTTTATAAGAATAAAGTTGTTCGGTGATATTTCGTGCATATCGACAGGTTTGTTGTGACTTAATCCGGAAATCAGCGCTTGAGCTGTACGCCAAGGATGCAGGGTGGAAAAATGAGAAATTAAACTTCGTTAAGGATTAAAAAAAAGTACTCACCTTAATAAAAAAGGGGGTCTTAATTTGTCTCTAAACTGTAGTTATAGACTTTAAAAAAAAAAAAATTGTTTAGTGAAGTAGAATTCCCAAGTTTAAGCGTTAACTGAACGTTAATTTTTATTCTAAAATTTATAAGATGGTAGTTACCCCCTCCGAAGACGAACCCCAGGTCGATGGCGTGCCAAGCAGCTCCGGTCGGGTAATGGAATTCCATCACGACTGCACGCCCACCGAGAACCTCTCTTCAGTACTGATGCAAATAAACAACAACAGATCCTCCATACACCAGTCCAAAGCCCACCCACTAGCTGGTGGGACCAGATCCCGGCCGATGCCATAATGACACCACAAGTTTTTACCTCACATCAGCCTTGGTTCTGATTTAACTGTTAAAATCACCAGAAACCGTAAATGTGTGAGGCCTGAAGTGGCACCGACCAAACTTTAATGACTTTCTAACTCGGTTTTTTGTGTTTTTTTGATGAATATTCTTTACAGTTATACGTTAGATAATTAGGTAAAATCTCCTTGCTATATGTTTTATTTTTATTTGTTCTCTGCGGTGAAAGATGTAGCTGGTAAATGATTTCCGAAACTTTATTCAAGCTGGCAGGTGCCTCGTAAAAATGAATACAGAAAACCAAGAGAATCGGCTGAAGAAAATCACTTCCTTTATGCGCAAATTAGTCTGGCCGACCTGTTCAGAAACTACGAGGTCGGCAAAGTTTGGGGCCTGTGTCCTTTTAATCTGATTACCTCGACAGGGGCTTCGGGTTTTTTCCGATTCCGGGCGGTGATATTTGTAATACAATAGCTCGCCCCTCTGCTGGATTTTTTGCTATCGGTGTTAGCAGCACGCCCCGCGTGTCGTTCGTTCTCTTCAGTTCCTCCCTGATCCCATCGTTATATCAGTTAAACTGCCGATCTGTCTGCATGGCGGTGAGGGGAGGAACGATGACGTCTCGCAGAAGACGAATGAAGCCCGAGCGCTTTTGCTCAATGATGAGGAGAGGGTTAACGATAAAGAGGAAGGGGCTTTACGGGCACCGACCGACGTGAGAAGTAATCATCAGTTATCTTGGCGCCGCTGTCCGAGCTAAATCGCAAGAGCGTGCAGTTTGCTGGTTTTAGACAAAAGCTCTACCGTTCCTGATGGTTATGTGACCCGCTTTGATCGCACTCGTCTATGTCGCTCGCAAGACAAAGAATCCGGCGCGATTCCACGTAATTGAGGTCCCGATGCGCAATTATGTAAGTCGACGAACGTCTGGTGTCGAGAGAGAGAGAGAGAGAGAGAGAGAGAGAGAGAGAGAGAGAGAGAGAGGAGAGAGAGATGGAGACAGAGAGATGGAGAGAGAGAGAGAGAGAGAGATGGAGAGAGAGAGAGAGAGAGATGGAGACAGAGAGATGGACAGAAAGAGAGAGAAAGAGAGAGAGAGAGAGATGGACAGAAAGAGAGATAGAGAGAGAGAGAGAGAGAGAGAGAGATAGAGAGAGAGAGAGATGCAGGTGGACAGAAAGAGAGAGAGAGAGAGAGAGATGGAGACAGAGAGATGGAGAGAGAGAGAGAGAGAGAGAGAGAGAGAGAGAAGTTGTCATTTATTGTGAATGCATAATTAGGCGGAGATTGGCTGATGGCTGGCACGCGAAGGACGAACGTTTCAGACCGTGCGATTAGTTCCCATCAAGACCGCGGTGGAATAAGTTGGGGGGGATACCGACCTTTATCGTGGTTACCGCACTGATACAGCAACAGACCATCATTCTGCGGCCATAACGAGGGTCGATGCACCATGTATGGTTCCCGTAAGTCTGGTCTCTACTTATGGGCCGAGTGTTTTACTCAATGTCTCTTAAATCTAAAATACCGCTTCACGTGCTGCTTGTAACGCGATGTCAAACACCACAGGTAGTTTGATTATGTCAGGTGTGTCATTTAAAGTTTGTTCCGGGTTCTTTAAGACACTCGATGAACAAAGAGGCGAGAAAAACGTTTCTCCAGTGACATACAAACAGAGAGGTTTTCTGTTTAACGGAAATTCTAGAATTCGTTCCCTCGCCAGCGCCATTATTCCGACAGAACTGCAGCATCCTCGTGTAGAGCTTGGAGCCCGCAACGTAGCGGATTCTCTTTGCCTGGGAACAAATCATTACACCCGGTTGTTGCCAGTATTGGGGGAGGGAGCGAGGGAAGAACTTAACAAAATTTCATACTAAACGAATTCTTAATTTTCAAATGGGGAAGGAAACTCACGTGGACAAATGATGAAGGGAAACGAGAAGAGACTATGCAAGATGGGTACGTGAGAAAACGGGCCGGTCCCCGACCTGGAGCCAAAACTCGTAAAAACCTGGGGGGGGGATAAACTTGAAGAGAAGAGAATTAATGGTTGACACTTTTCTATATGTACACGGGAATTTCCAATCAAAAAGAAGAAAAAAATTGTTTAATTCATTTTTTCGTATTTCTGTTGCTGATTTCTGATTTCTCTTTAATTCCTTGAAGCCGACAATTTATTTAGAGAGCGAGGTATGTGACCGAATTCTCCACACCCATAAAATGCAACACAAACCTGTCGGAGATTGGCTTTCCTCACCCACCGATACGACTGGCAGTGGACCGTGGAAGCAACCTCCGACGTCCCGGATACAGTCGCTCATCTGGAAGAGTAAAGCGATTCCATTAAACGTTCAGAGAGAAATTTATATCTTTTATTTTTTTAATCAATGCAAATAAAAACTCAGAGAATTCTCAACTGCATAACCAGTTTTTGCTTCACCACGGGTGTCGTATGCATTTGGAGTAGCTGTGGTTTTGCTGAGACGTTAAAGCGCACTAACGAAGGGAAAATCTGGATGATGATAACAAGTAAGAGATCAACAGATTTTTTTTAATCTGCATAGGGCGACAGGAAAACAAAATTAGTTTCATTCAAGATGCAAGTTTGCGGAGAACCTATACATCAAGGAGATTTTCAGTATGATTGTAGAGAATATCAAGAAAAGGGAATTTCACATCATGGTCTAACTCCAGAGCGAATTGCATGCTAAGGTGGCGAATATTTATCTGCTGTTTAAAAAGCTACACAGAAGAGAATACTGCACAAGCACGGTGAGCAGAGCCACAATAGAAATGAGGGCATCGATCAGTAAATGGCGAAAAAAGTTTTTTAATAGATTGCATTTAAAGAATATTGACAAAAGCGAGAAACAAAAGTCGATCCCATTGTAATGAAATGTTTGAAATAACCAAAAAACTAATAATTTGTGTATTACTAAGGAATATCAGAAGCAGCTATGCTAACATGATGATTGCGTTAATACAAATATTAGTCGTATATTCAAGCAGAACATCTGTAGATAATGCGACAGCATCAAAACTAAAGTATTAGTTTATTTAAATATAAAAATATCTGAGGTAATATTTTCTCTCTTTGGGACTTTATGTTTCCAGTTTTAGTTTTCTTTTTTTTTTTCAGTTGGAAATGAAACTAAAATTCCCCCGTAATTATATCTGAAATAATTTATTGTTAGGTCTACAGTTATCTGTCAGTGGCGCGATTAGTGAGTGCGGTGTGTTAAGGTCGTCCAATGAAATTCTCCATTTTCATGTTTGCTAACACCAGATTCGACAAGTAACTAAACATGATAAATTCTATATTTTAGTCTCCCAGTGTTGTCGCTCATTATATCCACACGAATCCAGATTCTGGTTATTCAAAGCTTTGTTGGAATCGGTTGAAACTGCACGGGAATCAACTGTATATCATCATGTTAAGCATATCTATCATCTTTGCACTTATTCCGCTCTCTTTTATCCTAGACACGATTAGTTTCGCAGCATTGCAATTACTAGACGGTTCTATCCAAGAAAGGATTCATTACGAAATCTTTCTCAGAACCGGTCATCGATTGTTTTGTTACAAGTTCTAGGCTGCAAATGTTTACGAGAATCAAAAGAAAGGTTTACAGTTTTTACAGCAAATAAGCACATGAGAGTCTCGATAAGGCATCGTTTTAGAACATCACTACGATTCATGAATTGTTAAAGTAAAATTTATCCGATCTCGGTTTTGAGTCGTTTAAAGTCTGTCGAATTCCTAACCGTTTCGACTACGCGATTTCTCAGCCAAATGAGACTTCTGTAAGTGGGACTTCTGGAGTTTTTGTAGTAAGTTGTGGGGGATTACGATGAACATTAATCGCGGCATTTACCGAGTAAAATGTTAGAAGTGAGGAAGAATGGTGTAAATTCCACTGGTGCAAGAATGTTTCTTCGGATTTCTGCATATGGAAAAAAAAAAAAAATCTTCAGAACGGAAACCACGTGGAATGGCTCGGTCCTGTCTTCAGTCGATTAGGGTGTGATTTGAAACTGGAGCTTTTACTCATCGACCACGGAATGTCACGAGACTGAGGCGGAAAACGACGACTTATGTCGAGGAGAATTAAACAGGCTCATCTTTGGCGTCAGGAGAAAACGCACGGCAAAAGAAGCTGATCTCCGTCAACGGTATATTGTTTACGGCTGACACAACTCCAAAGTCTACTTATATGTTTGTTTATTATAATGCTGATCTATATGATGATCATTTCTTCATGGGCCACCTTTTCTATCAACAGTGAGATCTAAACGTTTGTCCATTAAAAATTTTGTTTATTACACTTGTAAATACGATAGGAAAATAACTTATACATAATAGCATAACAAAAGAATTATTGCGTGCATTTAATTTGAGATAACCAGTCGAGCACAAACATAGCAAATTATCGAGTAAAACTAGGCCTCCATTTGTCTTTAAAAAACAAAGACCCTGCAAGGTATTAATTCAATGAATCAGTCTATCATATCTTTCTCCGTTTCTCTAACAATTCAAAGCTTGCTACATGCAGTAAGATTTAGCACTGCCTTTAGAACTTCAAGATGGCTATACAGGTTGTCGTCTATTGCATAGAAAGATAAGCATGACAGCATTTCTATCTTTGAATTAGTCTCACACGTCTTCCTTCTGCTCTTGATTTTGATTTAAAGCTGTTTGTTTATTGGTACTCTCCCCAAGTTGCTTTGGTCGCACTTATGGAAATTTGTAATTCATCTGCTACAGTTCGTTGGTTATGTCCATCTTTCTTCAGATCCACAATTTGATCTCGTATACCTTCACTCAGTTCCTTCCCATGTTTGAAAATATTTCATTACGAAGTTGTAGGTTTTAATTTGAATCAAAATGCTTAATTTTTTTTAATTTGACTAAGAGCTCAGTCTTAATATATGAAGGGTATTCAAAAGTATTTGAATACATCACGACTTTTGGAAATAATCTTAAGCAAAACACATTTGATTGCACTCGTATTTTGAACTCTTCAGGCATTTAAGTTACTAGGTTTAGACGATCATTTACTTTGTGTATCCTTTTGTATAATTAAAATTCTACATTAAATCGTTTCATTTTTTAAAAATTTATCTAATCAGACTTTCTAACTCTATACGTATTATAAAGTTTAGAATAACTTTATTCTTATTTTTTACGCCTCAGTTTCATACACCGTCCCAAATTAGTTACAAATATAATGGCAGCCACTCACAACAATGGATTTAATATTATAAAACATTGGACTTTTTGAACAATCGTGTTTATTAGATTCAAATAAGAAACCTCATAGTTGATGAAAAAAGCAGTTGATATTAAATTAATTTTTTATAATCATAAATCAGATCGAAATTACTGGTTTAATAAAAGCAATTTATTGAACGACACAATAGATCAATCTTATTAAAAATTATTTAATAGGGTAAAAAAAGGGGGGAAAATGTTATTAGGTTCAAACCGCTGTATTAAATTAGAGATTGCAACTAAATGTTAGTGAGATATTATTGAATATCTTGTCAAAATTATTTTATGGAAATGTTATAAAAACGCCTTTTTCTCTGAAATTTGTTATTATTATTATTATTTTAATTTCTGAAGGTTTTCTCTAGTACACTCTACCATCAGTTTTAAAGAGAAACAAAATTATTACAAATTACTTTTTCTAAATGCATTAGCCAATTTTAATTCAAAATTAAAGTATGCGCCAAAAAAAATTTTAAAAATGTAATATTTGGCAATATTTTATTGCGGTAATAGATGATTAATTAAAAAAATAAATGGACAAATTAAATTTCTTTTTTTAAAGAATTATTAATATAGTTTGTTTTTTCTTTATAATATTAGCCCGACAGGTTGCTTTTTTTTTTCGAGAAAATGTTTAATGACTAAGCAGATGTGCTTTTGCGCGTCCGTTATGTACTGCTTGCTTAATTCGTCTAGAAAAGTCAGTTTTAAATTCTTTCGTTTAACAGTTTATCCAGCAGAGAGAGGAGAAGAGAGAGAGGAGAGAGAGAGAGAGAGAAGAGAGAGAAGAGAGAGAGAGAGAGAGAGAGAGAGGAGAGAGAGAGAGAGAGAAGTATGGAGTGGTAGAGAGAGATGGAGAGGTACAGAGAGAGAGAGAGAGAGAGAGAGAGAGAGAAGAGAGAAGAGAGAGAGAAGAGAGAGAGAGAGAGAGAGAAGAAGATGGTGCGAGATGTGAGAGAGATAGATAGAGGAGATGGAGAGAGAGAGAGAGGGTGAGAAGGAGAATGGACAGAGGAGAGAGAGAGAGCGAGAGAGAGAGGAGAAGAGGAGGAGATGGGTCGAGATGGTGAGAGAGGTGAAGAGAGATGGAGAGAGAGGAGATGGGTGAGAGAGAGATGGAGACAGAGAGAGAGAGAGATGGTGGAGAGAGAGAGGGGAGAGAGAGAGAGAGAGAGATAGAGAGAGAGAGAGAGTGGTAGAGAGAGATGGACCTTTAACTTTAAATATTTTCTTACTGAGAGATCATGTAGTTGTGTAAGGATGGCATTTCGTTAGTTTTACTATGAAAAACATTTTAAAAAAGAGAAAGATTCCAAGCTGGAAGTCAGTTTCCAGAGCACAGAAGTTGACGTGGTCACGTGTTCGTTATCTAATGTTAGATGTGACCTCCTCCATGGTTTTGTTCATGGCCAACAAAAAAGAAACGAGGAGATGTTAGCCCACCCATTGGCAGATAATGGGAGCTTCAGCTGTAGATGAATACACTATTTAAAAAAGAGAGAGGACTAAGAACAGAGAAAAGTGGTTTTACATAACAATTCTTTATGATGAAGGACCTTTCAGTAATGTGCCGGCCGTCAAATAGGGATTTCACAACTGTAGACCACGTGGTACAGTAGATAAGACTCGCACATTTGAATGTGCGACTGGTGAGAATACACTGATGTCGGAGGAGAAAACCTGTGCGCGTGTCTGCATTCGGTAGAAAGTTTAACATTAGATTAGTAAATATTTGAAGAAAATGTATTATTAAAAGGATAAAACGACCGCTTTTGTGCGGCTGAGTAAGAAATCTAAAACTCGAAGAATTAATGACTGATTTATACCCTGGGTGGGCCAACAAACTTGTATCAGGGGGCCTAATGTTCCTGGCTGGCCGCACATTTCTAGAGAATATGCTGAATTTAACCCTTACACAGACATACGTACACGTATATAATCACCGTTAACCCTTTCTTTCTGCATGATGCACATCGAAACAAACACATGCAAAGCTGTTAAACACAAGGCATTAATACCGTACTGTTGGTTACACGTCCACACCCGCTACTGCATTATAATACGAAAACCAATTAAATATCAATACTTTATTAATAATTGCTGTTTTGAAGAATAAATACTGCAGGACTAATTAATAAACAGTCGATTATCGCACATCCCTGATAATATCTTCCTCTGCGCTGCTGGGCGATGACATCCCAAACCGCCAGGGTGTGGAAATCTTGCACGAGAGAAGTAACGGCGGCTCACGCTCAGCTCTGCTCCAGAATTTTTTAATAGTTCTTACGATATGTAAGGAAGTGATGCAGCGGCCAGAAGATAATTGGATCTCTTGGGTTGCGTGATCTTAGGTTACAACATCAGAGCGTCTCCCTGTTGTAATTGTGCCGAATTACTGTTCAGAAATCTTGTCATGTAACTTGGTCTATCAAAAATCCACCCGGAAGTAACGAAGCGCTGATTACGTATCAATGCCTTCAGATGAAGAAATAGACACAGATTCATCAGGTCGTTACAGAGGTTTTGTCGGTTTTCATGTTATGTTAATCTGGGGTTCGTTTCTAACATGCTTGTGAAGGTGTATGTGGATTAGTTATATATCGTTTCGTACTGTGCGCTTTGGCTTACATTATACAAAACCCACCTTTTTAAAAATCATAAAATGGATATTTGTTTCAGGGTTCTGAGTGAAGCAGGGATATAAAAGTTTTTTGTGCTATTTTGCATCACGACTTCAAACTAAGCCACAAAGCGAGTGAGGCAACTCGTGACATTAAGCGACCATGGGGCGGGGACTCAGCGAATAAGCGCACAGTACAAAGATGGTTCGCAAAGTTTCGGTCAGAAGATGTGAGCCTCGAAGATAAGGAACGTAGCGGACGTCCGTCCACCTGTGATGACGACCGTCTGAAAGCCTCAGCTGAAGCCGATTTGAAAAAAAAATGAAGACCGATAAATTGCTGGAGAATTTGACGTAAGCACTGCAACTGTTTCCCAGCATCTTGACACAATCGGCCAGGTGAAAATGTTTAACAAGTGAATTCCTCACGAGTTGAATGAACAACAATAAAATCATCGATTGGAGATCTGCTCTTCGCTTGTCATAAGAAACAAAAACGACCAATTTCTTGACCGAATCATTACGTGTGATGAAAAATGGATCTTTTACGACAGTCGTAAACGATCAGCACAGTGGCTCGACAGATACAAGGCGCCTAACCACATTCCAAAACCAAGCCTCCACCAAAAGAAAGTCACTGTCACTGTCTGGTGGACTGCAAATGGTGTCATCCACTACAACTTCTTGCAACCTGGCGAAACCATCACAGCTGAGAGGTACTGTCATGAATTAAACGCTGTTCATCAGAAACTCTCCCGGCCGCCATTGGTGAATCGAAGAGGCCCAATCCTGCTCCACGACGATGTTCGTCCTCTTGTGGCAAAAGTGACTCTTCGGAAACTGAACACGTCAAGGTACGAAGTTCTCCCTCACCCAGCCTATTTACCAGACCTTTTTCTCTCAGACTACCACCTTTTCAAACACCTCGACAGCTTCCTCCGTATGAAATCCTTCTCCAACCAAGCAGCCATGGAAACTGCCTTCCGACAGTTTATCGACTCCAGAAATCCAGCTTTTTTTCAGCATGGTATAAATGCGCTTGTAACTCGTTGGCAGAAGTGTATTGATTGTAATGGGACTAACTCTGATTAATGAACTTCACGTTCAGCATCGATACGGAGTCTCGTTGTTGTCGTTAAAAAAGCGACAAATCATTTTGTAGCAACCTATATTTTATCAGTTTATTCAATAGAATTTATCAACTTAAGAAATCGATTAAGAAAAAAAAAACTCACCACTTCAGTGAATCCCTGTCTAAATTTATCCGCCTTTTAACAGATCAGCAGGGTTTTCATTTAGTGTCAATCGGTTTCCACTTTTCACACGGGACATTAACTTCCGTTGATATAAAAATGTAGTGATTATGAATTGCGAAAAACATCTAAAAAAATAATAAAAAATACAAAGTGGTTGTCATTCTTCTGTGATACTCATTTATCTGAATATTCTGTCAAAATATTGCATAGTCTCGAGTATGCTATTTTGCTTAGAAACTTGCATTCAATATTTTCTTTAGTATTAGACTTGATACTTTCATTTTCCAAAAATAACCTACATTGCAGTACCAAAAGTTTCAGCCATTTAATGCAAGACTATACTTTTGCTATACTTACATATGTATTTTATTTACTATGGAAGATATTAGTATTCGTTTACAGTTATTAGAAATAGGTAGGTATTTTCCTGCAGTACTCATTAGTTACCGGGCGAGAAGTTAAATTTTGCTGTCTATTTCAGTCGGGATACTACGATACGTTACAAAATAAAGCTGCACTTCACAAACATCTGATGGTTTTACGATCTCTTTTTGTATGTTATATGTCACAGTAACAGAACCCACTGTTCCCATGCCGGGTTTAAGATTAGGTTAAAACTGGCTGTTTTACTCCTAAAGTTATGCCAATTTGTTATGTTTGTGATACAGTTTAATTTAGTATTTTTGAAAAAGGCAGAACCTCATCATCGTTTTTGCAAATGACACCATAATAAAAAAAAAAATAGTATTAACGTTCAGTAGAATTCACCAGTTCATTGATGCTGATCCTGTTAGCTTCCCTAAGTTATTGCTGCTGTATCGCGCGCTCTGATGCAGAGATTTGTCATCAACTGTTGAACGAGGACGGTCTTGAGAAAGTCATAACACTTGGCTTCGCGCAGCGCAAAGGTGTTCACAATCCATTACCGATTTACCTGAAATATTTTCACGAGAGAAGCCCACCTCTGTGGTCCGGCCCTCATTACGTCACTAGCCATCGATTTCTGTATACAGGTTAGCGCCTGACAAGTGACTAAAACGACAGACCTGGCAGAGGTAGTCCCCGCTGTACAGATACGGTGATGAGGTGGGGAATGACCCTAAGAAAAAAAGGGGTAACAACCGTTACCTGAATCAGACGAAATTTGTCTGCTTCGAGAGAGACTCGAGTGTCCGGACAAATCACCAGAAACCGGTTTCGTCTTCACCATGCGGGACGACCTGAGAGTGCGTTGGTTTCTCTTCGATCAGTTGTTGCAATACTCTACCGGTCTTGGCAAGTTGGTGTTTTCTGTTGACAGTCGGTTCATTTTGGATTTCTCTAACGGCAAGTCACGTGCATGCTGGCGTCGCGAAGAGCGCCAAATTCCTGCCAGAGACGTGAAGCACAATTACTATGGTGACGGCGATGCAGTGATGTAGAGGATAGGTTATGACTGGCAGAAGGAAACCCGTGATCACTGTTCAGAACGGGCTGAGATTCAGACACCGACAGTCTTCCCCAACAGCTGGAATCGAGATTTGTACTCCAGAAAGACAGCGCCAAAATACAGGGTTTTGCTCACTACTGCTTTCCTGATTTCCTTAGATCAACATCACGAGCACCTGACCAACTGTCGCCAGAGTTTTCACCCACTGGGCTCGACTGGTAGACGCGTAGGGCTCAAAAAATCCCCTACCGCAAGCCTACATGATCTGGGAATGGCATAGACCAAGGAATAGAAATAAATAGAAGGCCAGATGATCATACTCTTCATCTCAAGCATGCATAGATGATGAACTAACTGTATATATATAGTCCCCCACGTCATCTCACCTGATACTAACTCTATTGGCAAATTTGAAATTTTTTTTACTTTTTTAGGGGCCGGTAGAAATTATCATTTTATTTCTCAGTATTTAGTTAAAGAATAAATCGACTTTCTTTCAACAGGTAGAATTAAATACATGATGTCAATTCACAATACATCCCTAGACTTTTGTCATCACGTGTTTGTTATTTACTGCTTAAGTTTTTCAAGCCCTTTAATTTATTACGCATAAAGAGAAAGTGTCACGTGAAAACACATGCCAAAGACCCCCTTTTTTAAAGTGTGAGTGCTCCTTTAAACTTTATCTCAGAAGTGAAGGTAACAATCCACATATTTCGTGACGTCATTACCTTTTGTTCGGTAGGTTCGGTTAATAGCAACTCCCAACCAGTAAGATACAGCAGAGCGAAAGTGTTTGTGTTTTACGGAATTTCTTGTTATACATAGTGTTTTTTTTTACTCTTTGTCGAATGAAGGCTGTCTACACGCCTGTTAAACAGTTCATAATAGTTCACATTATTTTAGAATCTATTCTGATGATAAATTAATACTTATATGATCAGAATTCCATCTTTTATTGTTGATAAACAATACTGCAGTTGCAACTAAAAATTTATTCGTTAAAGTTAAGTTGGTATAAAAGAGTTAAGATACCAATATAATCTGCTTATTTTCTTCTACTATCGTTTATTGAGTCTGTTGCATTTTACTTCCGAAGAAAATCCGTGTGATAAATAATATCAGCATTATGATATTCACACTTATGCTGGTAGTTTCATCACTTTTATACAAACAGTAATTTTACTGATATTTTATTTCATATTTTCTTTCAAGGAAAGCTCTGGAAATGATATAATGTGGCTTCGTTAGCCGGAAACCGTGTGTGGCAATCTGAAACGAGTAATAGACATGGCAACGGTGGTTTACCTGAGTATACACCATAGGTTATTATGGAAATGTCTACGAGTCATATTTAGCATTGTAAAGTCACCAAATGGTAAATTGCCAAAGAACAGCTTTGGCTTTATCTATCGCTTCAAAAGACTATACTTCAATGTGAAGAAAGCAGGGCGCTTTGGACCTGAGAAGGACATAAAAGCTGAAACACCTTCGTCAAATGAGAAAAAAATAAATAACGTAGTAAAAGTACAGCACAGATAAATTCATCTTTATATCAGCGAGTTTTTTAGTGTAAACGATTTAGATTATTGCTAGTACAGCCGTTTTCACGTTTTACTGTTATTAAATGAGATCTCGCATAATGTAATAGTTAAAATATATACAAAGGACGATTGTGAGATTTTTGTTTTCAAATTC
Organism: Nautilus pompilius; assembly: GCA_018389105.1. Lineage (NCBI taxonomy): Eukaryota > Metazoa > Mollusca > Cephalopoda > Nautilida > Nautilidae > Nautilus > Nautilus pompilius. The sequence goes on along the minus strand of JACATO010002185.1, from coordinate 380,774 downwards.
AGATAAAATTCGTTGTTGTTTCAGCAGTTTGGATGCTATTTTCGTGTTTCAGATGTTTATGAAGACGTTATGTTAGTTACACCTAAATCCCTTTTCATCCAATTTTACTTCATGTTGCACAGATTCCTTAACTTGTAAGTAAAACGTATATTTATGTATTATGAGACCACTAAATCCAAAATAAATCTACGATACTCTAATAATTAATCGTTTTAATACTTTATATACTATGAAGCAATTTATTACAAGTGAAAATGAATTCTATACTTATTTCTAATGGACGTATTTTATTTCATAATGAGAGTATTAGTTAATGTGCTTATATTGAAAAGATGTAAAATTATCAGTAAAGAGGGTTCTTGCCACCTTAACCTAAAATGAAAGTAAAAAGTATCATAGGATGTAGATGTTTGTGTCTTTTTTTGTATGTACAAACTTGTTCCTTCTACAAAACTAAAAATATTTAAAAAAACACACAAATAGAAGCTTTGAGTAGTAGTCGTAGCTGAAAATGTCAAATAATGAAGTAAAAAAATTTCAATTTTGCGAAGGGAAAGTAAGGGAAAATGGAAAACAGTATAATCACACACACACACACACACACACAGAGAGAGAGAGAGAGAGAGAGACACAAATTTTACTTTTCGACCAAATGTATAAACTAAATGAAAATTCAGAAAAATAGATTAAACCGAGCGATTGAAAGGAATGCACGATGTATTGTACTGAAATCAAGATTTGAGAGATTATTTACTTATGTTCCTTCTGAGTAGCAACAAGGAAAGAGGAAGTTAACGTCAGCTGGTCTATAATGGAGAGTATTCTGAGCCACAATGGAATTCTCATACTAACTTCTGAAACTGATTTCGTGACAAGAAATAAGGAGCCGACCTCTTTAACCAGTATGTGGGGGGGGGGTTTAATATGAAGAGTGTAAATAAACAAACATGTTAACGTATGAAAGCCAGTAGTCTACGGACTGATCAGTTTAAAAAAATCAAGTCTTAGATTAGGTAAAGAAACGGACAGCGACACTAAGACTAAGGAAAGACTGATCTCTGCGCAATTTTAGCCGTTATTCTAAAATAACCAACTTAGAAATTATAAAACGTTATAAGAATATTGATTAAATACAGTACCCTGATACAGATACAATACCATCCTCTAATGTTTTTGAATATTCGGAAGAGAGTGGTCGGGCCCGAAGTCGACAGCCTGCGCAGAGGGGAGCCACAGGCAGAGTTTTTTCTATCTTGTTAAGGGAGTTGCTGTGTCCCCTCCCCTTACATGCTTGAAAAGAAGGGAAAATGAAATGTACTAAAATTCTACTGAAATAAATGATAAAACTTAATTATTATTATTATAAGAAATATACATATATATATATATATATATATATATATATATACATCAACTACATCGGTGTGCAAAAGTCTTGGATACAAACGACTAGACTTAGAAAATGGGTTCTTATTTTGTAGAAATTAGTAACTGTTGTACGTTTTCTGTTTTAATTGAAAGGTATCGGTGAGTTTAAACGATTTATAACACTAAGATCCATTTTGTAATTGCTCAGTCAAAATTTAAATATTAATAAAATAATTTGCATGAAATCGGCGTGTGCAAAAGTGTGGCATAAACTACAGAAAATTAGAATATATATTTTGTGCTATAAAAGTTTAGGATAGTAGAATATAAATATGAAAAACTGTCATTTTCCACTATTCTGATTCATCTTTGTTCGATATAGTGATGCTGAGAGCCCGATATTTGACCCCTGAACAGCGGACCACAATCGTTCGCATGAAAGAAGATGGTGAAACTGAGAGGGTCATTGCGGATCGTATCGGTTGCAATCAGTCGACGATATCTCGCTCCCTTAAACGTTGGAAAGCCGATGGGAGCCTAATTTCGAGACGCAGAGCCGGCAGACCGCGGAAAACGACGGCTCGACAGGATCGTCTGTCGTCTGATCGTCCGCATGTCGAACTCGGACTGATTCCACACTTCCACCGACATCCAGACCGCCTTGTCAAGGCACCATGGCCTCCAGTTGGCCTCCAGCACAATCAGTCGGCGTATGATCCACATAGGACTGTTCGGGCGATCGGCACAGAAGAAGCCGTTCATCAGGCTGGACAATCGTCCAAGCGACTGCAGTGGGCTCGCGACCATCTCCACTGGACCGTGGCTCAGTGGTCCCGAGTGTTGTTTTCCGACAAAAGCAAATTCGTGAGGGTCCACTCGACGGTTCGGGTGTACGTTCGGCGATCGGTGTCCGAGAAATACCATCGTAGTTGCACTCGACCGACTCTGCAGGCAGGAGGAGATTCGGCCATGGTTTGGGGCTGTTTTCAATTGTCCGGTGATGGTCACGGGTCGAATGAATGCTCATGACTATGCTATGATCGTCTCTGACATTGTCGAACCGTATGTGTGACCACATGCCCCCTGATGGCCATCTATCAGCAGGACAACGCCCCCATCCACACAGCTAGGAGCGTCAAGGCCTTGATGGCAGAGTTGCCAATCCCCCTCCTCGACTGGCCGGCTCAAAGCCCGGATCTCAGTACCATCTTAAACATTTGGCACTCGATTAAACTCAGCGTTAGTGCCAAAAAACCGAAAAATAAAACCGATTTGAAACGGAAAATCGAGGAAGCCTGGTCGGAGTTCAGTAGTGACAATTGTCAGCGTTTGGTAGCCAGCATGCCTCGTCGTTGTGAACAAGTTATCAAGAATTTCGGATATTCTAGTCGTTATTGATAGATCTGATCACTTTCTGCATAATTGGAATTGATTAGATAGCTGTCTAGATTTGATGCAACACTTTTGCACACGTTGATTTGATGCAAATGATTTTCTAAGAATTATAACTTTTCTTACAATGAAACAATATGCTTGATATTATTGGAATAGATGCACAACAGTAATACAGAAATACTTTAATGAACGAGATTTGATAACAACTGCTTTCGACAAAATGCGAGCTAATTTACAGGAAAAATTATTTTTATGCAGGACTTTTGCACACCGCTGTGTATATATATATATATCCAGTTATGGAGTAAATCTTGTCTTGTTTAAAAGACTTCGGTCCCACTTTCGACAACTTTTCGCGATCTGCTACCCGTAAGTACCCTCTCTGTGTCACGCAAATTTGACGACATTTCCACCGCCAAATTACAGAAGACTGAAAAATTAAGATAATCAGCACGCGACCATTTTAAACGAACAAAATAAAAAGAAAAGATTATTTCTAAACGAAGAAAGAAGAAAGTTTCACACTCCTAAGGTGCTGAGAAAAAACCCCTCACCGCAATTCCTTCTGGTCCGAGTGCAGCTACTGTGTCGGACGGAGATTCCAAGTTGAGCATTTGCCGGTACGGACGGACGGACGGACGGACGGCTTCTCGTCAGAGCCTCTCCAGCCAGCAGTACCAGCTAATGTAGCATCGTTCTCGCCTGCCGACTTTCCACCAAAGAGATCGCTTGACTTCTCTTTGTTTCGTGTTGCTTTTAAGGTTACCGAAGTTCAGTTTCATTATTCGTTTCTTGTACCAGCTGTTCTGCGGATCGTGAAAATAAGACGGAAAGCGGGTGTGGGGGAGAGATTCCGCCTTCCGTTGAGCTCTTCCGCTAGGGGAGGGGATAAAAGACAGCAAACAGATAAACAGATAAGTGATTGAAAAACAACGGAACTACGCCATTGCTTTGCCTGTTCAGACAGAGAGGGCGCACTTCGCATTTCCGCGATGGGGGTCATAGAGAAGGAAAAATTGTGACTATCCGACCCTTTTCTAGAACCTAATAAAGTTGGAGCGTCGTTCCCTTGATGTTTGGGCCGTCAGACGACCACGCTACGCGTCTAAGACAAGACGGCGGTTGGAAAGTGTTTCCTTCCGCTAAAGATGAACAAAGGAAATCGCTCGGCATAGAAATGAGAGAGAGAGAGAATAGAAATATATTAAATATTACTGAGACATCTCAACTTGTCTTCAGCGTTCTGAGCGAGTGACTCGCATACGAGTGCACGAGTTGCAATGATTTTATTAAAACCTGCGATCGAAAACATGAGAAAAGAAGGGGTTTCAGCACCGGAAAGTGACACCAGACCAAGACACAGCCGATGGCCAAAAAGCTCTTAAGAGGCGCACAGCTTTATTTAGTCTTTTTATTGTCCAAGATCAGTGATCAGGGGTAAAAGAAAGAAAGAAACAATCTAAACTCACACGATACCGGCTCAATAGACGCACTTTAGGCAAGGAAACGTGCGTTAATATTTGCTACAGATGTGCATGCACAGCATCTGCAAATTCTTCCTTGGTTCTTATTACCAAACATTAAGTAAACCTGTTCATAGGGCAAAATATGTGGTAGTAAGTTAACTCTCTTGTTGTAAGTTACTTTTGTAAACGTCATGTGGCGCAGTCAGCCCGACATAATTCACGTTACTAACTTATGCAGTCCTTCACAAAATAAAAATAAAATAGAGTATTTTGGAGAAATGTTCTGCTCTACGACGTAGTGAGCGAAGGTGGAGCTACCGGCGATGTTCCTTCGACGGCAGAATATAGGCGTGAACTGTTTATGTCAGGCAGGGTTGGTGTCGCGCCGGGGATATCATTATACTGCCGATATGATTCCACCAAAATCCTCTTATGGTAGAATGATAGCTGATAGAGATAAATCATGATGCATGCACAAAAAATGCTCTTCTACGACCTATGTGGAAATAAAACAGTGTGGTTTGAAAACAGATACATTCACATATTTATGCTCCACGGAAAAGAATCAGATTTTGTTTCAAATTTAACACTAAAGCTGTTTTTTTGTCATCTCGGCCATTTATTTCTTAAATCCGTCGATTTTGTCAGTATCCTTCTCTCTCTCTCTCTCTCTCTCTCTCTCTCTCTCTCTCTCTCTCTCTCTCTCCTCTCTCTCTCTCTCTCTCTCTCTCTCTCTCGAACAAATTTTTTGATTGAAGGCAAATATTAGGTAAATTACTGATGTTTAGTAATCGGAGAACGTTCTATGCCAAACCCACCCTTGATGTGTTTTTTTTTTTTTACTTAATGTTTTCTCAAATTAGCTTTCTTCAAATATAATATCATGAAGAGTTTTTTGATGATACACTGTATGTTGTTGTTGTTTTTTCAGCAATTTGAAATAACTACATGGCAATAGCAGTTAAAAGGATGCATTTAAAAAAAGAATCGAGACATTTCTGACATTTCGTACGGAGGCTGGGGAAAACGTGTTTGAGACGATAAAACTATGGATAGTTTTGCCGTATGTCAAAACTAAACAAACAAATAGAAAAAAGGAAACATGGGAAAAACTAGTAACTTTTTAAAAAAAAAAAAAAAATACAGTGGCGAACAAAAGTATGCACTCCTAGAAATAATTCTGAATTTGTAAAGCAAAATTTTGCCGTAATTAATTCACTGTCAAAGTATTTCTTTTGTTTTTTACTAAATCTGGCGATGGTCAATAGAGATTCAGTATGAATAAAAGGAAACAATGTCAAATTGACTTCATCATAGGAAAGCACACAGTAAACATTTCGTATTTTGTTTTAAAAAAGTTTATGCAATGAGGTTTTTCCACCTTTGTAATAATTTTTGTTGTCCTTTGAAAATGTTTAAAAATAAAAAAAATAAATAATAATAATAATAATAATAATAATAATAATAATAATAATAATAATAATAATAATAATAATAATAATAATAATAATAATAATAATAATAATAATAATAATAATAATAATAATAATAATAATAATAATAATAATAATAATAATAATAATAATAATAATATAATAATAATAATAATAATAAAAGAGGAAAAATACAAGGAAGACATTTGTTTCGTTCTAAATTCCTCAATCTTAAAGTGGAGATCCGCTCAAATCTTAAAGCAATCAACTCTGTATAATACCAAGTTTTGGTAAAGTGGCAGTTTAAATCTTATCCGGAAACAAAAAAAAAAAAACAAACACTTTCTGATTTAAATATTTTTATACTTTTCTGGATTGTAAACGAACGGAAAACAAAGAAAGGTATTAATTCCATGTGCTTCCGCCAGCTGGCTTACTCAGTTTAATTCGGTTTTCCATTCCTCCTCCTCTAACCGTTTGAAGACAGCTTCCACGCAAAACGAGGACGCCTAATTGCACCGTCAGATATACTTTCGCCCGGCTACACCGACAAAACTTTTAAAGAACCAGACTGACGTATAAATTGGCTACATTTGAGCATAACTTTTAAACATTAATGAAGCAAAAAAAAACAACAAGTTCTTAACATGTGTAGGTAGGAGAAGAGCCAGGTGCCCATTTTTCTGGCCCCCCGTGCCTGCCTTCAGACATTGAAGATCTACGCGGTATTACTTCCGATGCCTCTCTGTTCAGAGGAAGTCGTTTATAGGCTTAAGCAAAACCAGGTTTTTAATTACTGTCTGGTTGTCATTCGACATCAACGTACTAATCATTGCCGCTGCAATTTAATCCAAAGCCGGGTTGAACGCTGTAGGCTTCAGGTAAGTTACTGCTTAATTTGAGAACAGGATATTGCGAACAATTTGTTCGTGAAGTGTGAGTGAATTGGTCGTTTCGCTTCAGGCCAATGTGTTCTTTGGACTTCGAACTAAATTGATGGTCGAGGGATGTAATGCAGCTCATTCTCTGGCCAGAAAACTAAATAAACAGTCGCAACCTAGGTTCTGCCACGATTTGATTAGCATTAAGCATTGGTACAGCAGGACGGTGCGATGATGGAGATTTTAGACTCCTCGACTGCTAAACTTCAGGACCCGAGTTCGATTCCCCCCCAAGGAAACTGACTCGATTTTGCGTACCTCCACGGTAGGCTCTCTTGTCTTTCCTCTCCTCCCGCATTTTCTCCCACTTCTAAAACCGAAGGGTTCCAGTAGGGACTTTTGGATGTCACACCATTATCACCTTCTTGGAAGGACCAAGCCTCTCAGCGAGTGGACCATCATTAGAACGTAGCGCTGAGACATTCCCTGTTTCTTCCTGTCACGCATGCTAGCCTCGGTCCAATCGAGTTGCACAATTGATACAATAACCGCGGCATTTGCCCAGAGGTCCTGGTTCTCCAGAAGCTAGCGATAATTCTAGAGCACTGCTGAAATAAGAGTGAATTTTTTAAGTTTGCTTTTTCAAAGAAACCCAGTTTGTTTTTTTTTTTTGTTGATAAAACGGAAATATAGTAGCTCGCTCTAATGCCGTCTGGCTGAGTTTAGCTGAACAAAGTCTGAGAAGATCGATTTACTACATGATGAACCAGATGCATCGATTTTTACACCAATTAAGACTTGTGTTATGCAAAGTTTCCAGTAGTTTGTTTGGTTTTAAGCATTCAATTACCTTTTAATCTCTCGCAGAGTTTAGCCTAGTTATAATTCTGACCCTTTGTTTGGCGATAGGCGAGGAAAGAATTACATCTGTTGCAAACAAACCACTGTAGTATCTACAAATTCTCGTCCTTTTACACCTGTTTCAAACAGATCTAAAAGTTACCAAGGTTGTATGCAACGATAATTTAGAAAAGGGTCATTTATCCTAAAGTTCTTGAATTTTAGAGCATGTTAAAATATCTTCAGATATAAATCAAAACTTGTATAATTAATGGAGAAAAGTCTAGTTTGCGCATTAAAGTTTTGAGTTTTTATCTAAAGCAGTTTGATTTTTTTGTTGAACTTTCTTTTAGGGCTTTTGGAAAAACGTCAGAGTGTAGCAGACAAGAAAAACTAAGCAATCGTAGACAAATACATGATTGTGTGACAGGTAATAAAATGAGCTAATAATTAAATAAATAAGATTTATAAGAGAAAATATTTATAGACTTTTAAATGTTTTTAAAAAAAAACAACTTCAAAGTGAATTCTCTGCTGCATTTGCTGATGATGATTACACTAGCATCAGCGTAGTGATTATAAAAGAAGGCACACAGCGGAGTGCAAAAGTCTTGCATAAAAATAATGTTTCCTGTAAATTAGCTCGCATTTTGTCGAAAGAAGTTGTTATCAAATCTCGTTCATTAAAGTATTTCTGTATTACTGTTGTGCATCTATTCCAATAATATCAAACATTGTTTCATTGTAAGAAAAGTTATAATTTTTAGAAAATAATTTGCATCAAATCAACGTGTGCAAAAGTGTTGCATAAAATCTAGACAGCTATCTAATTAATTCCAATTATGCAGAAAGTGATCAGATCTATCAATAATGAGTGGAATATCCGAAATTCTTGATAACTTGTTCACAACGACGAGGCATGCTGGCTACCAAACGCTGACAATTGTCACTACTGAACTCCGACCAGGCTTCCTCGATTTTCCGTTTCAAATCGGTTTTATTTTTCGGTTTTTTGGCACTAACGCTGAGTTTAATCGAGTGCCAAATGTTTAAGATGGGACTGAGATCCGGACTTTGAGCCGGCCAGTCGAGGAGGGGGATTCGCAACTCTGCCATCAAGGCCTTGACATTCCTAGCTGTGTGGATGGGGGCGTTGTCCTGCTGATAGATGGCTGTCAGGGGCATCCGATCACACTTATACGGTTCGACAATGTCAGAGACGATCATAGCATAGTCATTAGCATTCATTCGACCCGTGACCATCACCGGACAATTGAAAACAGCCCCAAACCATGGCCGAATCTCCTCCTGCCTGCAGAGTCGGTCGAGTGCAACTAGGATGGTATTTCTCGGACACCGATCGCCGAACGTACACTTGACCCGTCGAGTTGACCCTCACGAATTTGCTTTCGTCAGAAAACAACACTCGGGACCACTGGGCTACGGTCCAGTGGAGATGGTCGCGAGCCCACTGCAGTCGCTTGGACGATTGTCCAGCCTGATGAACGGCTTATTCTGTGCCGATCGCCCGAACAGTCCCATGTGGATCAAACGCCGTCTGATGGTGCACGAGGCCAACTGGATCCCATGGTGCCTTGACAAGGCGGTCTGGATGTCGGTGGAAGTGCGGAATCGGTCCGAGTTCGACATGTGGGCGATCAGACGATCCTGTCGAGCCGTCGTTTTCCGCGGTCTGCCGGCTCTGCGTCTCGAAATTAGGCTCCCATCGGCTTTCCAACGTTTAAGGGTGCGAGATATCGTCGACTGATTGCAACCGATACGATCCGCAATGACCCACTCAGTTTCACCATCTTCATTCATGCGAACGATTGTCGCCCGCTGTTCGGGGTCTAATATCGGGCTCTCGGCATCACTATATCGAACAAAGATGAATCAGAGTAGTGGAAAATGACAGTTTTTCATATTTATATTCTACTATCCTAAACTATTATAGCACAAAATATATATTCTAATTTTCTGTAGTTTATGCAACACTTTTGCACACAACGATTTCATGCAAATTATTTTATTAATATTTAAATTTTGACTGTGCAATTACAAAATGGATCTTAGTGTTATAAATCGTTTAAAGACACCGATACCTTTCAATTAAAACAGAATAATGCAACAGTTACTAATTTCTACAAAATAAGAACCCATTTTCTAAGTCTAGTCATTTTTATGCAAGACTTTCGCACACCGCTGTACGTTGCTAAAGAAAGAATCTCGTCTCGAAAGTCAATAGATTACATATTTTTGGAAGATAGTTCTACAGATTACTTCTAAAAGGTATTTAGTTGGTGCATGTTCCAGTTCATTTTCTCCAGCAAATAGCGGCCTTTTCTCCGAAAGAAACCTTAGTAAGTCTTTAGATTTTGTGGTCATCGATCATTATTTTCTTTCCGCGTTAGTAAAAAAGAAAAAAAAACAACACAGATTCCACGTGATGATCAGATTGGCAGCGTTCAGCCTATTAACGAGATTAGGTTTTCTGATGTCGCAATCTCTTCTCCGGAAAACAAGGCGAGTTTGTTGGCTCGAAGAGCAGACAATGCGGACCATCAGCGAACATTCAGCAAGAATTTTAAAATACTCTTACCAGGTACTAATTCGGGTTAATTTTTGCAGAGAAAATAAGAAAGCTAATAGTTTATGATGCATCAAAACATTCAAAGTAAGAATAAGGATCTGATAAGAGAATAGATGAGAGAAACAAAAGCCAGTTATTGATCGATTGCTGATGACTACAGTACTGAATATATTTTAATTCATAAAAGTAATATTACTGGGCGTAATTATTATTTAGCTTAACCGTCCGAGGGATATGATATTAGAAAACAAGTGTTTAAAAGCCAGTAAAAGCGATCATTGTTAAGTTTGAAGAGATTTCTTTGTTCTAGTCGTGATAATGCCTTCTTTGTATAGAGTTACCTGACAGACTAGTTGGCCTTCTAAATCTTTTCAACATGGAAATAAATTTTATAAATCTGTTTGCCATACTGGATAATTAAATTACCTAATTATAACCTTACTATTATTGATTGTATCCAGCAAAATGTTTTATTATTAGGTTGTTACAAAGGTTTTGTCGTTTTATTTTACGACAACAACGAGACTCCATATCGATGCTGAACGTGAAGTTCATTAATCAGAGTTAGTCCCATTACAATCAATACACTTCTGCCAACGAGTTACAAGCGCATTTATACCATTCTGGAAAAATCTGGATTTCTGGAGTCGATAAACTGTCGGAAGGCAGTTTCAATTGCTGCTTGGTTGCAGAAGGATTTCATACGGAGGAAGCTGTCGAGGTGTTTGAAAAGGTGGTAGTCTGAGGGAAAAAGGTCTGGTAAATAGACTGGGTGAGGGAGAACTTCGTACCTTGACGTGTTCAGTTTCCGAAGAGTCGCTTTTGCCACAAGAGGACGAGCATCGTCGTGGAGCAGGATTGGGCCTCTTCGATTCACCAATGGCGGCCGGGAGGGTTTCTGATGAACAGCGTTTAATTCATGACAGTACCTCTCAGCTGTGATGGTTTCGCCAGGTTGCAAGAAGTTGTAGTGGATGACACCATTTGCAGTCCGCCAGACAGTGACCATGACTTTCTTTTGGTGGAGGCTTGGTTTTGGAATGTGGTTAGGTACCTTGTATCTGTCGAGCCACTGTGCTGATCGTTTACGACTGTCGTAAAGGATTCATTTTTCATAACACGTAATGATTCGGTCAAGAAATTGGTCGTTTTTGTTTCTTATGACAAGCGAAGAGCAGATCTCCAATCGATGATTTTATTGTTGTTCATTCAACTCGTGAGGAATTCACTTGTTAAACATTTTCACCTGGCCGATTGTGTCAAGATGACGGGAAACAGTTGCAGCGCTTACGTCAAATTCTCCAGCAATTTCTCGGACTTCATTTTTTTTGGATCGGCTTCAACTGAGGCTTTCAGACGGTCGTCATCACAGGTGGATGGACTTCCGCTACGTTCCTTATCTTTGAGGTTCACATCTCCTGACCGAAACCTCGCTCATCATCGCAGTACTGTGCGCTCGTTTGCTGAGTCCTCGCCCCATGGTCGCTTAATGTCACGAGTTGCCTCCCTCGCTTTGTGGCCCGGTTTGATGTTGTGAGGCGAAATGGCACAAAATGCCTTTCTATCCCTGCTTCACTCAGAACCCTGAAACAAATATCCGTTTTATGATTTTTGAAAAGGTAGATTTTACATAATGTACGCCAAAACACACGCTACAAAATGATATCTAACTTATTTACGAACACCTTCCCAAGCATGCAGAAAACTAACCCCTAATGAACATAATACAAAAACCGACAAAACTTTCGTAACGACCTGATAGAATAACCGCTGTAACTAAAAATGATAGGCAGGCTGCCCTTCACAAAACATGTCAACCTCTGACGTACATATGTACAGTAATAGCAAGAATATGTCGTCACCTCTTTGAACTACGCAATCAAGGTTTTTCGTCTGTTGCATCTACAGGTGTACTGAACATCCTCTTTAATGTAGTAACTTTTGTGGAGATGTATCCACGTAGTTGCTTCAGTGAACGCACATTCGTCGATAATTTTTCGACTAAAGAAATGTAAATGATAAATCAAAAGCAAAAAAAAAAATTAATTAAATATTGCATTTGTCACGGTATAATTAAAATTTAGAAGATAACAAATTAATCTGTCTAATGCAATAGTTTTAACCCTAATCCTCCCACAGAACTCCCTCCCCCCACCACCCCCAAAAATTGCGCCATTTTGTTTTGGTCTGAAATCTTTATCCGGGACCTGTATCTTTAAAAATACAGCTTCTTGTGAAAAGGTCAGTGCGCTTGCTACCTGAAGTCATATAATCGCTGAAAGGTGTATTGTTTTCTTTGTGTTTGTAAAAGAAATATTTTGCAATAAATCTAACAGATTATTATACTTAAGCTTTTACTATAATGCATTAAAAACGAGTTATGTTCTTACAATGTGTTTTATTTTTTTCATTATTCTCTTGAATATTTCGTAAATTCTTTGTGTTTTTTTGTTTTTTTTTCCTGATTATTTAATGTTTTGTTTTTGTAAATACTACTTTGGTTAGCTTTGTTCTACCACGGATGGCTTCGTGTCGGATCACACACCAAATAACTAATCCTGGGAGTGCTTCCGACAAGCGATTACCGGCCACAGAAAAACGGAAAACACTACAGTACATGGCGCTGTCAACAAACGTTTGTGCGGGTGTAAAAAAACACAAAATCCTCAACCGCGGATCATTAATTTAATAAGGGCACCAGGAGGGGTAAAAACAAAAGAAATAGATAAATGTGCAATATCTGTGGTATGCCGCATCCAAGGAGATGCTGAGCGCGGAAAAAGCATTGGAGAGAAATCGATCGGGAGAAACACGTGTCTGTAGCGAGTTAGCAGCGTGGATTTTGGAATTCATATTTGCTGGTTTAATAGCAGCTAACTATACAAAGGCCATCAAATCTACTGCATGTTTTCCTCTATTAGTCCGTACACGCATAACCGCCTGATGTCGGCACCAGCAGATGCTACTTTGGTAAACTTTCGCGAGCTACCAAAGAAGGAAGTCTTGCGCCACATCACTTCTTTGACATCGCAGGCTCTTTCATAACGACATTTGTATATCACGTGCCGATACAGCTGTCGTCTTCGACAGACGAGGTGCTCCTTTGACCTTGGCCCCAAATTTCTTTACAACAGCAGTCTTTTAAACACCAAGTAATGGCATTCTGTCAGTTATTTTATTACCAGTTTCAGTTCTTTTGCCAAAACAACCACGAACCAGGTCTCTATTATCACTGTGTTAACAGCTGCGTCTGAGGCTACTCTTATAAGCCGGTAGTAATCATTCTACTGTAGACTAGTGTCCAAGGAAAACAGCCAGAGCTAGGGTTACGGCCCCTTCTTTGTAAGGTCAGGGTTAATGCTGTATTTTTCATTTGGCAAGTCCTCATCTATGAATGACCCAGCGGCACGTGACATGATGATTTCAGCAAGTCAGTGCCTGACATAGGCACATTATTTTTAAATGGCACATGTGTAATGTCTACGGATAGTGGGCCAGCAATTGTGTCATACCTTGTCTGAATGGAAATCGCTCTACTCCTGTTATAGTACTGTGAAGATGATGCCATATGTCATCCTGAAGATGATTACCAGCATTGTAAATAAAGAATAACTTTAAAAATTTGTTGCTGTTTTTAATTATCTTCAAATTCTGTTTCCTTTTGTTTTCTTCCATTTTTTTCCATTTATTTCATTATTACAATTTTCTTCTGTAAGATTTACCAAAATTCGATGTATTTTGGCAGATTTTATTAGATGTTTAAATTACTGTTGTTGAATTCACCTTAATCCTGTTTACCTTCTCGTGGTCTCTTCTTCAGTTACGTGTTCAGTGAAACATTGTGCATATGCCTTCCATGTAACTGTGTGTGTTTCGCACACAATTTTATTTGTACATACTTTAAAGGCCTGACAAACTATTGCCATTCTTATATTAGCAGACGCAAAAGTTTAATATGCGTAATTTACAGTTTTGTTGTGATCATCAACGAGTAATTTTATTTATGATGAAAAAAATAATAGCTCAGCCGCCACTTTGGCGCAGGTATTTACTGTTAGATCGAACAGAGAGAGAGATAGCCCTAAGTCACTATTCATCGATCCGAGATACGTACGTCTCATTACAGTGACAGAAATTGCTTAAGCCTGGCTGCGGTGCCAGCAGTCAAACAAAACTCTGTCCACAAAATATGAAATGAATAAATACCGGAAAATGTCTTGTAATTTATCAAACACAAAAACCTTTTTTTTAAATTTGAAAAAAAAACGCATTGAATAAATAAACTTGTCTGAAATTATCTGTAACTCACACAAATAAAAATATATATAATAGCAATGGAGTAAAAAAATGAAGAGATGATATTTTCAAAGATGCTTGTTTTTAAAATAGTTTATGATATAACGAAAATAGATTAAAAATCGAAGTTTTCCCCCATTTTTCTGTATAAATGCTTCACGCAAAGACTTCGAGATACGTCTTGTATGTGAAAGAAAACAAAGATGTCAATCAGTCTTTTTGAGAAACGAGGCCTCAGTTTCTGACAGGCAAAAATAGAAAATCAGGGTTTACTTACCTGTTCTTTTTTGTTGTTTGTTTGTTTCCTGGGCTCCCACCTGTCTCATCGTCCAGACAACCTAAGTATACACGGAGAAGAAAAGCTAACTCGTGGTTAGACGGCAAGTCCTGCGTTGGATACGTTTCGATTGTAACTCGGGCAATACTTCGTCATGCATGTACCTGCTGGAGGTACGTCGGAAGCCTGAACTGAATACAGTAATTTTCTTCTATCCATGTAGTTGAATGGAGGAACCCCCATTTTTTAAAACTTTTCCTAACGGCTAAACTGGGGGGGTGTGGGAGGTGTGGATTCCACAAGTGGTACGGAGATTTTCTAACTTAGTTTCTTTTGTTGTTCGAGAGAACATGACAGCCACCAATGAATACAAATCTATATTTCTGATAAACGACTAATGCTGGTTTATAATAACGAGATTAATAAACCACCTCTCAGGTTGCTTTAATAATTAATCGAACAATGGAAGATCGAGTGGAATTTAGCGCCACGTCAATAATTATTACAAAAGGCGATCAATAAAACTGTGTTCATTATTGGGCGATCGATGACAACCAAAGTATCAGACTTAAGAACCGGTTAATTCCAGCCACATTGAGAACAGACCGACTGTCAGAAGTAAAAAACCGGAGTATCACGCATCAAAGGAGTTTTAATTCTGTAAAATATAAATCTTTGCTCTGTCCACATTTTGGATGGTCTATGTAGATCCGGGTTCCTTATTAAAGAGAGGATGGTAATTTTTAAAGACGGTGCGAATATACTAGTAGAGCTATTCGGAACACCCTGACGAATAGGAAATATTTAATTTAACAAGTTTGAAAATTAGCCTTTTAAAAGCTGAAAGTATTAGAATTCGCGTGGGGTTGAGGGTACGGACTGGCGCACTGACTGGATATCTACAGTTATTAATACTCTGCATCATAAACGACGAATTAGCTACAATTCCAGAATTTTAGAGGCAAGAAAATATTTTGGTTAAAAGAACTGTAAATAAACGGAATAAGTTACCGGCGACTGTAGTTAACAGTGATATCGATACTACATTTTAAAATGGTGTCGATGACACTCTGCCATAGACGTCTTTGCACATGCTGCGATGACTTATAGCTTTCCCTAACTTCTAAAACGAAATAAGCTTAACCTTAACTTAATAAAAGCCTACATTTTGAAATCCAGACTTCGCCAGACAATGTAGCTCAGTGGTGAGTGTATTGGCTTCAGGACCTAAGGGTTCTGCGTTTCAATTCCTGCTGCTGGCACAGTGTTGTGACCCTTGAGCGAGGTACTTTACTGGCATTGCTCCAGTTGCTGCTGGGGTGTGACCTGTGTAGGCGCTCAGACAGAGGAACCAAGGGATGGGGGATGCTCTATAGCCGTGACAGGGGCAAGTCTCCTATGACAAGGAAAGGTCAGAAGAATAAACCAGTGCTGAAGACGGATGCACGGGGCCACAGTGCGCATAAGGACGGTGCAACGCATCCCACTCTTATCAAATGACTGATTGAAGAAGACAAAAAAAGCCAGAATTCGAACAGATGACTTCATTGGCTTCAAAGAATCGCGGCAAACTGGAAAAGGAGAAGGGATTTCCTTACAAGTAGGCGGCCGCAAACGTGCGGCTCAGTGCCGGTTTTGTGGCCAACCAAACCGCTTCCCACCATGAAAGTGAAAAGACTTCCGCTTTTATGACTTTTTCCCTTAATCCTTTCGTGTTTTTCGTAACGGATTTCATGATCCATTGATAGAACGATGGCAGAAATTAGAGCAATAATACGTAAAGTGGAAGAAACACCACGCTTCACAAACTGGCTAAATTTACAGGTTTTGGCAGAGCGCGTGCGCACGAGGGTCACTCCAGCTCCTGCCCGCCGCCACATTGGAAATTACTAACTGCTGCGAAGGTAATTCCACAAAAGATGACTTTGAACGTTTTCAACGAAACACGTCTTTTTGCATTTCACTGCCATAAAGAACTTTCTTTGCTAAATCATTAGCATGCAATATTTCTAACAGTGCATAAGAAACAAAATGATGGCCAACACGTTTCGCATGTTTCTACTGTCTACCATAATAGAGATTCGAGAACCCGCAGAAACTTCGCCAACTCTGCGAAGGTTTTCTTTGCTTTCTTGAGTGAACTTCAAAGTTGTGAGCTGTTCTCTCTCTCTCTCTCTCTCTCTCTCTCTCTCTCCTGACGTCATCTCTCTCTGTATTGACGTCATATCTCTCATTCTCAGTACTGACGTCATCTCTCTTTCCTTTTCTGTAATGATGTCATCTCTCTCTCCTGACGTCATCTCTCTCTGTATTGACGTCATATCTCTCATTCTTAGTAGTGACGTCATCTCTCTTTCCTTTTCTGTAATGATGTCATCTCTCTCTCTCTCTCTCTCTCAGCAAGATGCATCCGCATCGCACAGCAAACATTTTCATTTTTTTCTTTTAGATGCCGTCGAGAATAAAAGTATAAAAGAACTTACATCACACAAGGAAATAGATTACGAGAGTAAAACATATTTATACGTAATTTGGATGGAAACTACTCCGTTTTCCAGCTGAACAACATGTGTACCAGCATAATAGAGTAAATTTAAAAAAAAAAACGTTCTATTGATTGTTTTTTATTTCTTTTAACATTTTGTATCTGTTTTCAATTTCGCATGAGTTTCCGCTATAGGCTTAAAATCTTGACTACCAGGCAAACGTGGATACCACAAAATGTGCCGCCAAAGAACTGAGGCATAAAATTATTTTCAAAAGCTCTAGGGTTTCAATACAGAAGCACTGAAACAATTTAATATTTTCCTTTATTTTATTATTTCAAACCGATTCAATATTTTGCAAGAACAGACGGTATTTTATATATAATTTATGTATTTAAAGTTCTCATAAAGTGAGCATTTTGTTGGTTTTTTTTCGTTCAAATCTGTTAACCTTAAGACGTGGAAAAGACCTACGGTCTATCGGCACCGTACTCTTTATGGTGATCGATAATGGTCTCTGGCAGGGTTATTGGAAATTTACCTCTTTTCTATTAAATACTACGATACCGGAATTAATCTAACATTTGCCAAATTAGATCATTCTTTGTTCTTGTTGGTTTCCGTTTAACCGACATGCAATCACCCCCAGAAGAACAGAAAACAATGTTCGATGCAGCCTGTGCCATACATAATATACTACTAATTCTAAAACGTCTATTCATAGACAAATGGTAAACTATGTGGACAGTTCTTGCCTTTTGTTGGTTTTATCTGCGGTCGTGACAACTGAACGTAAATGCGAGGTATGATAATCTCGTTTCACCGAGGACGGACAAGGATTCGTGACTCAAGCGCCTTGTCAATCAACCGATAGCTACTAAAAATACCTATAAAGAAACACATTTTAATAACAATTGTAAAAGACCCACAAAAAAAATAACCGCGTGTGAGATCTGTAAAGATTTCAGCAAACACCGGGCAAAACGTTTTTCCTGATGCATGACTCCATCGTATTTTTCAAGTTTATTCTTTTCATTCATAATTCCTAGTTTGTGCTTCTCTTTCACTTCTCTAAGCAAGCAAAGTTTTTCCAACGGTAATGAGGGAATTCCGTGACTTTCTACCTTTTTAACTGAATGCTTATGACTCCAGAACAATAAAAGCATTCCCTAACATCTCAATTTCTTTAGGCTGAGACACGTATTGGCCTCGCTGGCTTTCCCCTGATAGTATTCAGCTCAAAGGAAAAGGGGTGAACTTTTACTTAGCAACTAATAAAAGTATTTTTTAAAATGTTTAACAGTTAAAGAAAAGGAATGATTCACTTACTTATGATACTTTTTTTGAAATTATAAATTATGTATTAATGGTAAAAAAAATTTTATATTCTTATTATTGCTTTTTATAATCAATCTACTGAATCACGCACACATACACACGTCGTCAATTGTGCCTTTGTGTTAGCGTGTCAACAAAATGTCCACTTTTTAAGAATAAGCATCCTACTTTAATATAAAATGTTATGATGATTTATAAGGTGACAGATTGTTTTTGTTTAAGTTAATTTATTTTATCTTTGTTTAACGTTTCGAAATTATAGTATAACTGCTATTCTAAGTTGTTTCTATGAATAAGTTAATTAATTATTTTAAAATATCTTTTATAATAGTTAAGCAGATTAATAAGTATTTCCTTCAGTGTTTTAAGTTTCCCTTTCCGTTTTACTCAGGCTTATAGATAAAACCATTATGCAGTGTCTTAAAAGAGTGCATACACTTTTCTACATCCAGAAAACAAATATATATACTGATAGATAATTTCTGCCTTATGCAGCAGAAACTTCAAACATGATAAATAGGTGTGCAAAAATCTGCCATTAGCACCTACGCTGGCATTGCAGAGTCTGACAACAAAGCGACATCTAGCGCCACATGATTTCACAGGAGTAACCTTTAAGCATCAACAATCCTTTGTTAGAGTTCATGGGTGGTATGCAGCTGGTTTTGTGGCGTAAACATTTTTTTCTTTAACCCTAACCCTAATCCTAACCCTGACCCAAGGAAGAAAATCTGATGAAGGGAAATACGGAAGTCGTGGCGAGTATTTAACTGATTCGCTTTGTTCCATCCACCTCCCAGTAAAGTTCCCATTCAGAAATTCTCGCACTTCTTGACGAAACTGCAGCGAAATGCCATCTTGGTGATAAAACACGTTTTCACTGCCATAGGTGATCTCAATGCCAGGATCGGTGCTGATCAAAAAATGATTAAATCGCCGCTCATCTGTCGCCGTGACAGTGAAGAAGAACAGCTCGCAGAGCCTGCGAGAAGGGCCACCTGTCCACGCCGTGACCCCCAGGCAAGTCCACCCCCTTAGCTGTCGGGTCCATTCCTCCTGAAACCAGACTCCTCTCACCACAAGATGATGTCAATTTCTCGCGCGCTCTGAGCCATCTCCATCATTCAGTATCCGTAACAGGTGGACCGATTTGCATCCTTCAGAATTCGGTGGAAACATTTTGCTTGTGCCAGACAGGCGTGGATTGTTTCGGGGAGCCAACCAGTAGTGTTCTCTTTACTCCGCGCAGAGCGCCCTCTACACATGTCTCTTGCGATGACTTCGGCCTCGATTTTGCTCACGAACAGCGCAACTGCAAGACAGACCACCTGCTGGTGGTAGGTGTCCATGCGCGCTGGGTCCCGGCAGCATTTTCATATTTCCAGCATCATTTTAAAAACGGCCCACCTTCGCCATTTATCTCACGCACTGAAAACACGTGACATCAGCAATATATCCTGTAACGTTGCCCAATGCCGTCGTTTGTAGGCTTTCGTATAGAAAACGTCTTAATCTTAAGGGATGACACGCCTTTGTGTGGATGCGTACGAAAGTGTGCATACGTAACTTTGGAACACCCTGTATATTTTTTTTGTTTTTACTTGAACAACAATATTAACGTGCACTGAAATCTTTTTTTCTGTATTCTCCTCAACATTATTGGTTTAAAAATCTGTAATAAGAACATATTTAAAATTTATTTCAATTTTCAGAAAGATTGTGGGTTTTAAAAAATTAACCTGTGCTTTGAGAGAACAAAAAAAGGTCTGAATTTACGTGAGGTTGTCGGAAGGTCCTGCATTTCCGCTACATGACCACGCATCTGGTGAACACGATATTCAAATAACTTCGTGTTTGCTGGTCTATGCAGATAATTCCAACGCTGTTTAGCTGGGTTAAAGCTCGGTGGAGAACCAGGAAATAGATCGGGTGTCATTCTCTGTGAGAGTAGCATGATTAGTGCGACTGAGGTTACCAGACTAGTAACGTTTCTGGCCAACATTTAGCATCTAGCGGCGCTGCGTTTCAATACTTAGCTGAGGTTGAGGGTTCTCTGAACGGCTCCCTTTTGGTAAACCTCTCTGCATTTGTTTCTTGATGCTCTTCTTTCCTGACCGACAGGCAGCCTTAGTTTCCTACTAGTAAATCCAGCTTCATTCTGCATCTAAAATAAAAAGTTTTAGTAGAGATTTCCATTGCCAAAGTCCGAATTATCGGAACCTATGTGGCGCAAAATTAGCGATGCTCCCTAGCGGACAATTGCGGCACTGCACTCTTAAACCAGGTTTGTCTAAACGTCGACGTACGCCAGGGGAAAAAACCAAGAGTTAAGTTGTCTAAGTGGCTGATGTGATGCCTTCTGTATGTTCACCAGTCCTGTCACTAAGTCGTCCCTCGAGGTCTTTGGCCTTTGAACAGACATCGGTGTTTCAAGCATGACCAAAGTTTTCCCGCTGCGATAAATAGGCACATGCTTATACTAGAATCAAATGTTTATATGATCGTCTCAATGTATCTACTTAGGGTACCAGCTCTGAATCTACGAGCTGACTGAAAGCCTGTTCATGAAACCTAACAGCCATACATTCATCAAAAGCAGGTACAATGTTTCCAATGTGGATTTTCTGATTTTATTTTCATTTTAGTCGGTCATTGTTAATAATTGTTTAATATTAGGTGTTTGATACTTAAGGGTTACACGTTCACTTATGTTTATCGATACGTTCTAATCTCTTCACAGATATAGTTCCAGGCTCTTTTTTTAACCTCAGTATGAAAAAATGCGCTATTTCTCAGTTATGCTCGTGTTAATAAAGTCGATAGAATTTACAAATAAACGATGTTTGAGAAAATTATACATTAAAAATTTATACTTTATAAAAATGTAATATTTAAAAGAATACAATTTTACTAATCTTCTAACATGGATTAATTTCTTTATATTAAATATAACTAGCATTCTTATTAACTCTGTTCTTAACATTCTCTTCTGTACATTTACGACCTGATGATAATTTATTACTCTTTATACATTTACAAATAAGCATTTATTTTATAATTATTTTGTTCAATATTTTTTGTTTTAATTTTAAAAAAAAACATTTTTAACAAATTTATTGAACAATTAACATTGGAAAAGTATTTTCCTGAAATGTTGTCTTTTCTTTATTCTTCAAAACTACATTATAGAGTATGAATTTATGCAATAAAATTATACGGTTACCATTTGCCAACGTTGAAAAATTGGGATATATAGATATATATCACCTTCAACAGTTAATTTTTAGTGGCATTTATAAATTGTGACCTTAGAACCAACAAAAAAATATCTCATATCTCTAATCAATTTTATTGAAAGAAATTTTTTTTAATTCAAGTTATAACAATGATAAATATCTCTGTACTTTACTACAATACCCATAAATTTTTTAAAAAAACTGTCGATGTTATCAAGAAACGTAAAATTCTATGTATAAACCGCTTACAACGTTCGTTCAATTAAAATTGTAAATGTTATGCCATTGGAATTTGTTTAAAAATAATATTAGAAGCGGTGGTCATAAAAAAATTTAGAATTATCACTTGGTTTTGTCAAGAACATATATTAGTAGTCATTTAAAGTTAAGAGGCACTTCTGATCAAGTAGATAGCATAGATAAGGTTTTATCGAATTGTATAAACTACAAATGTGGCTTTATGTAACGGTTTTTCAGACTGTAGAAAAATAAATGCTGCTCTGGGTAGATAATTCTATGCTCTTTAAGCAGTAATAAGCTTAAATCCTAATAGAATTATTGAGGATAGATGACTTTCGTTTTGAGTAGGCGTTGTGAGAATACTGGGTATTTGTAAATCTTAAGCAGTTACCGCGGTGAACCTATTGTTTAATCTGCGTAAGTAACCGTGATTCTACCACTGAAGAAACGTAGACACAAACGTTATTTAAAAAACGTTTTCACATGGCATTTACATAATATTTATGACATTTACTTAATCTCCCCAGCGTAAAGTAAATACTACTTAGAATTGGCCTTTTGGTAGTTTTTGGCAGTTATTAAACTACAGGTAAAGATTGCTTTCCGTTTTAGCTGCTAAACATCGATGAAGGGATTTTTTTAAACTTTTCTTAAGATATATATATTATATAGGTTAGCCATCTTTTATCTTTGACTACCTTTTGTTTACTCTTCCTGTGGCCATCTATGTAGCGATAGTTAAATTCTTTTGTTAAAGCTTCGGTTGAGAACTTTTGCGTTTTTTTAACAGCAGCATTCACATTTACACGCTGTCAAGGTTAAGCAGGTAAAATCACCACCCTCAAAACCAGTTATTTTTTTCTTTAACAGCGTCAGAAATCACAGGTAACATCCACATAGTTGAATCCTGTGTTATAATCCCATCTTTTCAAAGCATGCAGTTTTTATTAAAGATTTTATTTCAGTACGAATTTATAAATTTGTGATTATTTTTCGTTTTGATAATTTTATTTTTATTTTTAACATTTTATTATGCAATATAAACATATGTGTACACTATTTATTAACTTTTTTTAGAAATCTATTTTCTATATAATGCTTTGTGTTTTCTGATTACTGTGTAACTTCGAGAAAAGATCTACGATTTCCTTAATTGTGTTTAGCCGAAACTGGCAAATTTTCTTTTACTTTAAAAAGATTATCTTTAAAGCTCAAAAACTCAAGTGCCAAGAGAAATTATTTTTCAAAGATATCCCCCATTTATGTGTAACCAGATAGCAGAACATGAAAAGAATCAAGTACAATCAAAATCTAAACTTTTGTTGTAAACATTTGTCCTCCTTTGATTAAAAAATACAATGAACTTTGTGACTGTTGTAAATACATATTTTGGACAAAATCTACTTAGGTTAACACTAATAATCATCAAAACATACACTACAAACAAATATCTTATTTATTTTATTTTTCCTTTATCATTTTAGATTTTCCTGGAAAAAATTGAATCTTGAAGTGGAATTTCTCTCTTTGTGTTTTCATAAATTTGTATTTATTGATACCATATTATAAAATCATTCTGAAGTAATTTTGAGGTTATTTCTTAAAAATGCTTTTAGATCAGACAATTTTTTTTTTTACTTTTTTAGGGGGATTTTAAATTTTGTGCCAATAATTTTACAAGGATCATTCGTTTGGCTTTTTAAATTTTATTTCCTTAAAATATTATTTTGAAATAATATTTGGACAACTTGAAATTGTTTTTCTCAAAGTCAAATATGCCACTTTCAGCTCTTTTTGATTAGTTTTTGGTATATCATTCTATTGAAATTATTATGTTTGGGTTTTTAGAAAATAGTTTTTCCCAATTTCTGTGCACAAAGTTTTGTCATTTTTTATATTTTCTAAAGCAGTTTTATAAATGATTTATTTCTGTTTTTAGAAAATATTTTTATACAAAAATGTTATTTCAATTTTATTTTCTGTCAACCTTAAAGTTCTTTTGTAAAATTATGATCTTATCCTAAGCCAGACCTAGTACTTTTTCTTTATCGTTTAATTGTCTTAATAAAATCGAAATTTTTCCGTGTTATTTTTTTCTTTTGCATTCAAAAATGTATTTTTGGGCTAAACCCAAATTCTAAATTATTATTCTGTTCTTATTATTCTGTTATTTTAAGGGTTTTTACTGAAAAAAGTTTTTTACCAGGCCAGATAGCTGTTTTAAAATCATTTTTAATTTCTGAATAAGTCAACATTTTTCGCTTAGTCTTCTCCTTGTAGATTAATTTTTTTTCTGTATAATTTGATATCTTTAAATAGCTTTGGAGAAAATTCTAGATTGGTGTTTTTAATAGAAAAATATTTTTCTTAGCTGGATAAGGCTGTAAAAGCCCAACATTAAAATTTTTTAACAAAATCATCACACACAACTACACTGATAGATGCTCAAAGAAATATTTTCGTCTAACACTATGTAGTACAGTAGCCATGGCCTAGATATAGATGTCAAGTTTTTATACTTTGATCAAAAGTCCACAACTTTACACAATCGATCATAGACTTTAGACAAAGTTATTTTGCTCTCTGAAATACAATACCATCCGTCTTAGGACGATATAAATATATATCAGTTAATCTTGAATCTCGTTCCATCTGTATGTTAATCATATTCCTTTTTAAAGTAAACATCTATTTCCAGCAGTGCTTTGATGGCAGACCCCTTGACCATAGATATGAATAATTTTATTGTTTTACAAATATTATTCCTTTCTTCATTTGAATTTTTTTCCATGTCACATTCAGTTTATTTTGCTCTGACATGATTTATAGGTACGTTGTAAAATAGAAATTAAGACTCCATAAAGTGCCTTAAATTCCAGAATATTACGTATAAATTTCTTAATGGCATATAGATTGCTTTTTGAGAGGGTTTTATTCTTCATATGTAGTACAATCTTATGCATATGATTTATGGATGTATTTCCAACAAAGGTAGTTTTACGCTCTGAAGATACATTTTTGGCTTTTAAATTCATGACAAAGTGCTTTTCTTCTAAATGTATATTATGTGAAATGACGGACTTTTGATACTTGATATCGATATATCAAACCATAATTTCGTGTTTAAATATCATCAGCGAAAATTGAACAAACGCCTACTTATATAACAAACAAGATCTGTTTTTCAGAGTTATACAATTTTTAATGTTTCAAGAAGCCTTTTATTTAAAGCTTCCGTTCTTTTAGCTCATCCATTCAGTGTTTTTATAAAATAAATCAGCTGTGCGACATTGAACAGTCTTACGAGACTATACCATAAACAACTAATTAAGAAACTTATAAACGTGCAGTTTTAAATCAGTCTTTTGTGTCCTAAATATAAAAAACTACCTTTTATCTGTTTTCACGAGTTTTAGCATTTATTTTATTCAATTAAATATCACCTTAATTTGGACATAAAAGTAGAGTCTCTCTCTTTTTTTTTGCAATCTCTGCAGCCTAAATCTTTTGTTTTCTCAAAATTATTCTGGTACAACGAAGTTGCAGCTCTTCCAGCTTATCGAAATCGTTAACAAACAAATTTCAAATTACATCAGTCATACATATTTCTATACCGTGATACAATCTCCATAAATTTCGAAAACTGTCGATATCATTTAAAAAAGTAAAATGAAGTTATCGATATAGTGTCAACAAAGACCTTGAATTTATACATTAAAATAATTGCGATTAGCTAAAATTTTGTTTATTTATTATAAGTCATTTCTGCTTTAAGATATTGTATTAACCTAAAAAAAATACACTGTCGATGGCTTTCCAGATCCCGGTGCCAAGGTATGAACAGTTGATTAAAGATGAATTAACATTTTCGGGTTATGCCAAATTGTTTAAAAGTTTTATACTAGCAGCAGTCATTTGATGTTACTTGGATCGGATTCTAATGAAACTTTATAATTAGCATTTCATTTTGGCAAAAACATCTAGTAATCACTCACTGAGCTTAACATGTACCTTTGACCGTGCAGATAGACACAGGTAATAGATAGCTTCGATCGAGCTAGTGGCTTTTTAAGTAGTACTTCATTTAGACTGTGGGAGCAATAGCCGTAGCTCGAAAAATCTGATTTCGTATTTTTTAAGCCGCTGATTACAGCCATAGCCGACAGTTTTCCATCGGCCATATTTTTTTTCTCATTTTGCTTGATAAGATCAAATAACGCCAGCGCTTTTACATTATGACGTCATGTCATCGTACTGTGAAGTGAACGCCTCTTTGTAGTTTTCCTCGTACTTAATAGCGAAATGACCAAAATTTTTAAAAAGTGCGACCAAGTGAAATCCAGAAATACCTTATAACTCATGACGACGGAAAGTGCGAATCGGCGACAAGTATTCAAAAGCAGACATTTGCAAATAATACATAAATAAAACAAAATAAGCAGATTTCATAGTTTTAGTGTTTAATGTCAAGCTATCAGCGTAAATTGAAGATACATTTTGTTATTGTTAATTCAAGGGTGGTGCAAAACTTTTGGCCATGGCTGTACGGTCCTGGATAGCATCAACCAAATGAGATATAACACAACTTTTTTATTTAATAAGAGGTTAAAGAACATAAGGTTTCTTCTCCTTTTTATTTCTGTTAAATTAAAATTAATATTCCGGGAGGGGGGTTCGGACCTGTGGCGACTTCTGTCAATCATTCCTTTAATTATGTTTTTTTTAAAAAAAAAAATAATAATCTAATATTTATATTTTTAATGGCCAAGGTCTATAACTTTCTTGTCATCCTGTTTAAATTTTATATTGTATTTTTCTAATTATTTGAACCCGTAAAACAATAAAGATTCGTTGGCAAACAAAATTATAATAATTAATTTTATTTCCAGGTATCTTCACTTTCAACGTACCTTTGTATTTAAATTATTCAGAAACTTCTCTGTAACTTGCGAAATGATTTTGGAAAATATAATAATATGGTAATTAAACAGTTATTTCTTTTGTTATTTTATGCTGTTAGAATTTCTTTAAAATCATTTATTCGATTTTACTAAGCAAAATTATTTCCGAATTTAAATTCTGCAGCCGTGATACAAAAAATCTTGTCCACTCATCGACTCTTTTCTAAGCATCAGCAAATATTGAACATTCGTGTCCAGCATCTTTTCTGCCTTCCGTCTGTACCGGTTTCAGATTTGACTTTGTTCCATATTTCGTGTTTCTGAAGCTACTTTTTACATGTGAAAATGCCGTCTTTGTCCTGCTCTTTCGCGGTTGCAGAATTACATACCGAATGACACTTCTCAGGGTGACGGGCCACGAACGAAAGTCTTTAGATTGAGAAGAAAACTGTCGCAGTCGGTTGGTGAATAAAATCGAAAAGAAAATATGCCGGGAGGGTACACCAACCCGACCCGGTACTCACTAGAATCAGACTCGTTCCCTCAACCATAACAGTCTAGCAAACTAACTAACAAACCACCACGCCTCTCTCTCTCTCTCTCTCTCTCTCTTCTATATATAACGTATCAGAACGTAATTTTCTATTAGGTCTTTTTAATGCACTAGTTATAAAACGACGAGTAAACAGAATTTTTCTTTAACTTTTTTATGGCTAAGCTGAAACATCAATTAACTGTGAAAAACGACTTTTAGTTTCTGAGATTACAGTGTTCGCGTTGTTATTGTTCTTGTTAGCTTTTGTCATCGAACATTGTAATTATAAAAATCAAACCTTTGCCGGATTTTACATTACGGATAGAAACAGAAATCAGGCTGAATAAATATTAGGTTTTTTCCTTGTCCAGTTAATCTGATTAAATGCCTGAATTCTGTCTGTGCGCTTCTGGAATCCTTAATAAAGTTAAGCATTTACTGATCGTAAAATTGCATCGCATCAAAAATATTTCCGTTATTATATAGTATTATATATATTAAATGTATTTAATTATATATTTATTTATAATATATTTAAAATTAATTCCTTATTAAATAAATGTAAACATGTTGAATTAAAAATAAATACAATATTTTCCAAGATGTTTACAATTTCGGTTGATTTTTATTAAAGTCCTGTGTTGTTTTTTTCTTATATTTAACGTTGTTCTTAATTATATTTTTTCAGTCAAAATGTGCAAATTATTTTCATTTTAATTTAAATTTATTGAAAGACCAAAAGTCGTGTGACTTTAAGCTTATAAAGATCGCTATTGATAATTTCATACTTAAGATTTCTCAAATTTTGAGGGGGCTTGAAGCAGTTAAAAATCTTCCTGGATTTGAATATTTGTTCTGTCCACAAAACTTAAATGCCTTTCTCTCGTGTGTTATTCCCCTCCGCCATAGAATATGGATACAAAAATGTTGCAATTTTTTTCATAAAGTACCATTAGGCTAAGATGCGCCGCCATCTTTGGTTTCCTTATTGCACGTGATCCTGTACAAATTTAGAAAAGTGAAATTAACTAGTATGGTCGTGCTGAAGCTAATAAACCCCGGGTGGTTACAGAAAAACTACAGTCCGAACAAACTTATGGTTTAATTCTAAATGAAAATACCAAAAACGAAGCAGAGAACCGACGGTTTACCGTTCCACATAATCTTCATTTCTGGCGACACACTTGTTTCAACAGTTTTCCTAGTTGGCAGACATTGGCTATCACATTTAGACCAAACGTTTCACTGCAGCCTAATTGAATTTATCCTCACCACGCACAATTCCACAGGTGCACATGATTGCTTTTAGAACCTAAACTTGTGAGGAATCCTGTCACAGTCGTTTGTGCACTCAAAGCTTCGTGCTTTTGTAGCTTAGTAAAAAAAAGGTAATTTTGGGGTTCTAAGTTATTTGACAAATAACAGATCTTTGTTGATACTCATTTCATGACTTTCATGGTGGACGGATTGTGAAATAAATTTAATAAAATGGAAATATGAAACAACACATCTAAGACGGAAAATTGTCTCCTATATGTACAGAGTTATTGAAAGAAAGAAATTCAGAATGCAAATTTAAGAGAAAATATACAAAACTGAATTTATATGCACATTTAAAACAGGATATGGCTTGTTTCGTTAATAAAAATAATTTACTTTGAGTTTGAAATACGAAAAGATTTAGCAACTTCCTTAACATCTTTAAAAATAAGTTTGCTAATTGAAGTAAACGAGCCAAATTGTCAGCCTGAGGTTGACTGGTAGTGAACCAAGTAAATGACATGCATATTATCTGGAAGAGGAATAATACGGAGGGTCCTTCACCTGTGAGTGTGAACCGATTTTTTTAAATGTTGGGAAAACAATTTCTAATTTGATAAAGGGAAGAATACGATGAAGCACAAAGTTTATTAGAGTCTCCTTTAATCAAATCGATTGAAAACTCAGCTAGGGAATTTTCGAGTAAACAGCTTGCGTCGCAACATCATGTTTAGTAATTTGGGGTAGATTTTTTTTAATTATTATTATTACAGAAATTAAGTTAATGGAAAACATTAAGGTGTATTATTCTGGTATCAAAAAAAACAACAAACATTTTAAAATAAAAAAAAATTGGTTTAAGATAACCCACAACTTGTAAGCTCGATACAGCAAAATATAAACAAAATTAGATTTATTTGAGACTGGAATAAAGCTGTTGTATGTAATCAACAACCCAGTGCGTGTAAGTTTCCAAAACCATGCATCTAGAAAATCTTTAACTCTCACTGCAAAGGGTTATTCATGGATAAACATTTTTTTTCTATCATGCTTTCTAACTCCATCGTAAATTGTACGGTGACTTGGAGAGTGTTCAGCCACTGTAAAAAAAAGAGAAGTTATTAACGACATTAACAGAAGGAGAAACATTGCAGGGTTTAGTCAACATTCCAACGATGTGAAGATGCTGACTACCAAATTATGCAAACTCTTCTTTAATACAACACATGGAAATATTATTAAAGATCCCGACAGCCGCTTTATTTGCTTTCGTTCGCTTTTTTAAACAAATGGGAAGAACCACTACCAAAAATTTATTTGCGTGGCCGAAAAGATGTTTATATACTAACTATATGCACAAAACTCTAATAAATTATATTTCAGAACACAGTCCGATCTGTTATGACTGGAATGCAAGAAACTAGTTTTTTTGGGGGGGTTCAAGTACTTTGTTTCTTCAAAGTTCAACTATTTGGCGTAATAAGACGAATTAAGAATATAAAAGTATATCGTGATATTTAACTTTCGAAACGTGTGCTTTTGCTTATTATTTCTAAACGACAAATAACAATAATCAGTTAATGATACCTGTTTTATTTAACATGAAGTACTATAATCTGAACTTTCTAATGAACCAATAACACTGAATATCAACTGTGATCATGTCATTCTTGAGAACACTGCAGACACTACACTGCTTTGACTCCAGGTAGAGAAATACTTAGGGCAAAAATGGCAAGGATTGTTATTCTAAGAACATAATCTCAAAATTTTAAGGTTAAAGTCATGAAATTGATGAAGAAATGTCGAGAGAAAGATAGATTTAAAATTATAAAGACCAGAAAAAAAAAGAAAGAAATATTCTATTGGTAAGTCAGAAATAAAGCAGCCACAGGATTTCAAATGAAAAGCAAGAGAATGGAAACAAGAATAGTGTTTTTCTATATAAGAAAAATCTTGAAGTAGGGTATTAAAGGGAGGGTAACTAAAGGAATAAATGTGGGCAACAAATAAAAAGCCTGAGCGTCGAATATTGGCAAATATACAGAGCGAGAGGAGTCAGTTTTTTTAAAGATAAGCTGACGAAAGATACATAATTCTCTCTGTGAGAAAGAATCTAAAGCATGGAGAAAGTGCAATTAAAGTTTGGAGCGTACATTCATAGGTAGATTTAAAATTGGTAAAACTTTATGAAGGAATAAACGATAGGAAGTACAAGAAAATCTCTAATCATAACACTATTTTCAATGGATGTAACCCAATTTTCTCAAAGTTTCGCATTCCAGCAGGACAACCACACCAAATATAGACTCAGACTTTTTACCGTTTAGTTATATTGTAAGAAATATTACGAAATCTTTAAGCAGATGCCTCTACCATCACAGAATCCTGAATAGAAAATTGTGAATCAAGAGTATGGATTTATATATAAATTTTTAAAATATTAATAAAACCCCGTATTTCTTTGGGGGGGAAGCTAGCCACATTTGCAATTTAAAATATAAAATAAATTATAGGAACTTTGTGCGGTAGGTGTGTGACTAATCTCCTTGGTTTAGGAAACAGACAAGTTTTTCTCTAGTAAATGAATGCTTTATGTGATGATTTCAGCGCGCATGTTCAGAGAAAAAGATACTATGTGAAGATGCTTTTTTGTTCTTCATGTCTATCATTAATGATGAAGTAAATATTTTTAATTAAACGCTGCGGTATCACGTACGTCTTCAGAAACATCAGCAAAAATTATTTCACTCCAATATGCTCAATGTTACTGTCTTGCTTTCGAATCAGATTATTCCATAAGTTCTTAAAGTACTTTCCATCCTATTGGAATTTTGGTAATTACCAATTTTCTGAATCAATATTTAATTTTTAATTTACGTTATTTATCCACTATTATCCTTAAGAGATTTTTGAAAAATAACTTAAGGTATGTTCTAACGCAAATTTTTAATTAAGTCAAAATTTACCCTCATTGTCAAGAATCAAAGTAAACTTTTCTTTTCCCTCATCAGTATCACAGTTGCTATATGTTCTGTTCGTGCCAGATATTTTCTCTACGCACTTTTTAAATTCTACTCTTCATCTTTCACCAAAATTTGTTTGGCTTCCTGTTAGTCCACAAATTCGCGTTTTCATGCTTGATGCCTGAATCAAAATTAATAAAGGATAAGGGGTTTTAACCACCCTGCCGGTCAAATAACTGACTGCTGCATTAGATTTTTTTTAACCTGTTTGTTGTACATTAATACAAGAAATAAAGAGAACTTCATGAATATATTTTATCTAAAATATTGCAAGAAAAAATAATAAAGAACTTTTTACTTCAGTAGAAACGTATGGTCGATTTTATCCATAGAGGAATGTGGTAAAGTACCATATTGTAGTTTTACCGTGAAGGTGTTTTTTTTACATTCTTCTGTATTTATGAATACTCAAACAAACGAAATATGTTTAATTATTTTCCTAAATCTCCAGAAATGATAACAGTACTTTGTGTGTAGCTTATACCAGTGTTTTAAATTTTCCGAAGCACTTTTTAAAAAGAAATAGAACTTTTAAGAAAAAATATTCGTTTAAAAAAGCATAATTCCATTTTAGCACGAAAAAATATCAGTGACAGAGGAGAATTTTACTCTTTAGATATTTCATGTTTATCGTAGATTTCAAAATAACTTATATCCATGAAAGGCTTACCAATGTTTTTGACATAGCAGTTTGTTGTAGTGTGTTTACCAACCCCTGAAAACGCTTTGATTTTTTTTTTTATTTTCAACTAAGACAATAAACTTTAAAATGTACTACACTTCTTTATTTGTGGTTTCCACAGCGTGCAATAATAGTCCGATAGTTTTAGCTGGTGGAGAAGGAATTATTAACCTTTATCTTTTAAAAATGCATGCGAGTTATAAAAGATAACAAAATATTTAAAATTACCTATTCCACAATCTATAGAAATGAGCCTGAGAGCTCTTGACGTAACCCCCCTGCTGGCTTGGTTACATTTTTTCAAGTTATTCAACCGATTAAAACTAAACAGAAAGTTTTTTTTTTTTTTGAAAATAGTTTATTCCATATTTTAGTAACCCACAAGGAAAAAAAGCAATAAATGCTTTCCAACCTGTAATGATGACAGTTTATGAAACTAAGCTCTGAGAAATAAACCTGATTTTTCTATCTGTAGTTTTTTGTATTTTTTTTTAAAAAAAAACTTTCATTATCTGTTTCTTGAGACTTTCTGCTCATAAAGCTCGCATTAAACAACACCTTGCTTCGGGACTCACATTATCCGTGTCGTTATCTTTAAACAGAAACAAACTCACGCCGTTGAGAAATGTATATCAGCTGAGTTCAAATAAAAATCAAATCTAGAAAAATTTGAGTAAAGCAATATTTTTTTCCTCTTTGAAAATTAAACTGTGATTAACATTGTCTCTTGTGATTTCCCATGGCACAAAGCATCATTTATTTTCTTAATGTTTTTCTTTTCAGATTTCTTGTTCCTGCTGCTGCTGTTGCAAACTCGTTGTTGTTGTTGCTTCTCTATTTGTTGGTGTTCTTATTTTTACCATTCTGTTTCTTTCTGCGGTTTGTACTACTATTTCTTATTGTCACTGTTACTGCTGCTTTGTTTTGCTTTTATTTATATTATGCTTTTGTTGTTACAGTTTTTTTTTATGTTCTGCTGTTGACGTTATTTTCATTAACAGTAATCTTGTTGATGCTTAGTTTATTTATTATTTTTATGAGAAGCAGACATTAAACCACGTGGCTTGACATGTTAAAGCTTCATTAGAAAGTAATGACGTCATTGATGGTTTACCGCGTGTACATAAATTTATAGAAGCAGGCGGCACTGGTTCTTTATTCAAAATAAAATGCTTAGATATAAATCTGATTCAGTTTTAGTTTCTTTTAAGAATAAAAATCTGTTTATAATTACGTTGTCTTACAATTTACAGGGAACAAACTTCAATATTAAAAAAAAGATGCATAGCTTTAAACCGGTCATAAACTGCGAAACAATTTTTTTTTCACCTTAAAATTGTAAAAATTATATGAAGCAAAAATTTAATTATTAGCAATATGCAGTGAGCGAAAACCAAACAGACACCGTCTAAGTGAACCCCGCCCCTATCTGCACGAGACCAAGTACAGGGCTGTGCCCAACTCGTCTTCATGACGTCGGGTGTTATGGCAGTTTTCAGAATTGTCATTCGTTTTTGTGATTAAACAACTTTATTTTCATAGAGTTTTGGATGATTAAAAATTTAATTTAACAAAGGATTTGCTGTTAACTTTTTAAAAATGTTTAATTTACCTCTTTTCATCCCCCAAATCGCCGTAGTTTCCAATATGACTGGAAAATTTTCACCTCACTGCTCCAAATTACCGCCCTTGGTTTTTGATGGCTTTAAGAAAACCGGTATCAATTTGGATATCTCTATATGTTGTTTCTGTTTTAAATACCTATTTACATATATTCAAAGGTGTATACTTGTTTTTCTGCACTAGAATTATGTACAGATATTTTTTTTCAAAATATTGTTAATATTTAAGATTAATAAACTTGCTTATGAAACAAAATATTCAGTCTTTTAAACGAATTGCTAACATTAAAAACGGGGTTGCTTTTTCTCATTTATTTAAAGATATTCGAAGACCTCGGTATGAGGGACAGACTTTCAGTCGCTATTTTGTTAGGTTGGTGATTTGCTTGTTGACCAGAGACGCCATAGTTCAAAGTCTTTATTCAGAACATTTGTCAAAAATTGAATTTTCTTGTCTTGGAAATCAGATATCGTGTGAAGATTTAATTAGAACGTTTGTTATTCTGAAAGTCAAGCAGTGAAATAGCCAAACTTTAAGTTTCCTTCCTCTGATTTTGGGCTTTCAGTTTGCGAATAGTTATTAATCGACGCTTTTTGAGAGTCAGAGTAGTGGACACCCAAAAGCGGTTTAGTATGCGTTTATACTTGGAATATCCAGTCCGTCTTAGGGCATTTGCTAATACACTTTAAATGTGCCGGACAGACGGTATAACGGCTCGGTGAGTGTTTTATACAATGTGAAAAGCAGTTAGCTCCCTTTTAAATAACTGAGTTTTTACTATTCTAACACTCAAGAAATAGGGAGTTACCGTTAGAACTAATTCCTAAGCGGGGAAGCTGTAGCGATTATTTTCCTGCTGCCGTGGCTGGAGCCGGTCTTTGGGAAACCTGCTGACAGTATTTTATTTGCAGAAAGATGTCGCGTTGACGTTTTATTTCTTTCGGCTCGAATTGTTCCCACTTGGCCGTCGGCGGGTTTTCGACCAACCCTTCTCGACCCGCCACCTGCTCGTAAAAGCTCGTCTTTCCAGGATTAAGCGCCCTTTACGGATCCGAAACATATTACTTCAGGGGGAAGGTACGTTGAAATATATCACCTAGAAACAAAAGTCGAGAGCACAGAACCGTAGCGGTGCCTCCCTACACAGGCTAACTTCAAATGGTCACGTGTTGTATTTAGTCCGATTGCTGAGAGAAACAGATGACTTTGATTATTTTCTTTAATGCCACTTTAAATTCTATCCATATCTTTATTATAAAACTAAAACGTCTAGCAAGAGATTTTTATTCCGATGCTTTAAAATCGCAAGGCACCTTTTTTTAAAAAAAAATTTTTGTCTTAGCTTTTAATAAAACTCTCAACTATTAAGTGCGTGCACCAAATAATAGAACGAATTGTAAATGTACAAACAAAATAATAATGAAACTCCAATACATGACTTTTTGAGCCAATCTTCTTTATAGGAATAAAAAGCTTGGAGAGTAAATAGCCCTTCCTACCAAAAGCAATGGTCATTAATACTTATGCCAGCCAAAGAGGACTATGAGCTACCAATTTCCGGTTTGCGCTAAGAGAAGTGCAAACCAAAATGTCTGTAAATTTAAGACTTTAACTAGATTCAATATAAATTATTTCCATGTTAACTAGGTTAATGGTGTATGGGTATTTTTTTTTAAAAAAAGCAACAAAGGAACAGTTTAATGGTCAAGCCAACCTTTATTTTTTACTTTTAATTTATTTTTGCTTAGTTTGAGTTTAAATACAGGTATTAAAGTAAAATGCTGTTCGCGCGCTATCTATTTATTCTCACGATTTATGTTTCTATGAAATAACAGAAACATTAACTTGAGTTCAAATTAAAATTGGTTAAAAATACAATACTTCAATAATCTGGACTGCGCATCTGCTCTGTTTTTTTTTTTTAGATAATACTTGGAGTAGTGAAATGTTGCTGATTATTCGAATTAATATTGTTTAATGTATTATTTTTTATACTGGATTGGCGTAACAGTTCTATCATAAATGAAGCTTCTGGCGTTTATAGCTTCGTTTTACATTCATACCATCAGCATCTAGATAATGTTCGCTAGATGTGGGCCAGAGAAAGAAATAGCCAGATTGTCGCGTTCGTTTGTAAGTCTTAAATTAGAAAAGTATGTATATTTCTTTTGTACTTTTATGTATATACGAGGTCTGTCGAAAAAGTATCCAACTTTATTTTTTTCCCGTGGGAAGTAATGACGTTAGGGAGCCAAAGGTGTGCATAGTGGAGCCGCATGCCTTCATGCGCATGCGTGGTTTTTGGCGGGCTTGCTGGATGCGTCAGTCGCTGTCAGGCAGACAGCATGTGAGGTGCTGTACTACTTACTCGTCGCATTTTCATTTGGCCCGTGATGACGGAACGTGTGGAGCAACGATCTTGCATCAAGTTTTGCCAAGAGCTTGGAGATACCCAAGCGGAAACAATTCGCAAAATTCAACAGGCTTTTGGTGACAATGCCATGGGTGTTACCCAAATAAAAGAATGGTACAACAGGTTCAAAGATGGCCGCACACCGGTGGAGAGTAACCAGCGTTCCGGGAGGCCGTCAACAAGCCGCAATGCAGTTGTTATTGATAAAATGTGGACCTTGATAATGGAGGATCGTCGTTTGACGGTGAGAGAAATTGGTGACCAGGTTGGGATCAGTAAAGATTCTGCACATGCAAATTTAAAGGAGGATTTTGGCTCGCGCAGAGTGGCAGCGAAATTTGTGCCCAAGCTGCTTTCTCAGGAACAACAACAACTTCGTCTTGAGGTTGCTCAGGACCTGCTGGATACTGCCAACAGGGATCCTGAGTTCCAGAATACCGTGACAACTGGAGATGACACCTTGGTGTACGGGTACGACCAGGAAACCAAAGCTCCGTCATCACAGTGGAAGCACCCAAAGTCACCAAGGTCCGGAGAAAAATCAAGGTGATGCTGACTGTTTTCTTCGACTACCGAGGCATTGTGCATCACGAACACGCACCAGAGGGACAAACAGTTATAAAGGAGTACTATCTGGGAGTCCTCCGACGTCATCATGATGCAGTTCGGCGCAAGAGACCGGATCTGTGGGCCTCGCAAAACTGGTAGCTGCATCATGACAACCCCCCCGGCTCATTTGTCGCAGCTGATCCAAGGTTTCTTGGCAAAGAAAGGTATTTCGCTCATTCGCCAAGCTCCCTAATCTCCAGACATGGCTCCTTCTGACTTCTGGTTGTTCCCAAAAATGAAGATACCACTGAAAGGCTCCCGCTTTGAGAGCCGAGAGGACATCATGCGGAATGCGACGGCGGAGCTGAGAGCCATTCAGGAATAAGCATTCCAGACGTGCTTCGAACAGTGGAAGGATCGTTGGGCTGTGTGTGTGGAGGCACAAGGGGCCTACTTCGAAGGGGATTAGCAATTTAACCCTATCAAGTACGTAATTTTTTTTTCCCCAGCCTATGGTCGGATACCTTTTCGACAGAACTCGTGTGTGTGTGTGTGTGTGTGTGTGTGTGGTGTGTGTGTGTGTGTGTGTGTGTGTGTTTGTATATTTTGGGAGAGAGTTATAAAAAACCCGGCTGAAAATGGCATCGCTGGGCGCTATTTAAACGGCACAAGAGAATTTTACCTTAGTAAAACCTTTCACAATTACCACGAAAACAAATGTTGCAAAACTGGACGCGATCAATTTCATGTGCCACATGTTGCTTCCGACAAATAATTATTGATGTCGCGACTGTTATTCGTTGTATGTAAAACAAACGAGTTTTGCTTTAAAACCCTAAGGCAACGATATGCGTGAAATTTTCATGCGTAGATCTTAGCTAAAGAGATGGGCATCTTTTCTAAACTGTAGAAAGTATAACGCTAATAATAATTTGGTCTCTGTTACAGTCACCTTGTTGAAAGTAGCTGAATTAACTAACGAACCTACGTTCTGCAGAACCTTCTCTGTTGCCTTCATCAGGAGCTTAGAAGACTGGAATGCGTTGATGTGGTGTTGGTTTTCAGTAAATGTTTTTACGGTTGAGTTGTATGGCTCGAGCTGGCCCCGGTGGAAAAGTGAGTGAAGATTCGTTGGATAAACTACACAATAAATCTCTCAACGTCTCGTGTTTAAGATCGTCGAGACGTAGATGTGTTGCTTCTACTTAACTGATGAGAAATGCCCAAATCAGTTTCCTACCTTATTTAAATAATGTC
Organism: Nautilus pompilius; assembly: GCA_018389105.1. Lineage (NCBI taxonomy): Eukaryota > Metazoa > Mollusca > Cephalopoda > Nautilida > Nautilidae > Nautilus > Nautilus pompilius. The sequence continues at coordinate 342,682 of JACATO010002185.1, read as the reverse complement.
GACATCCTGTTTCTGTATTCTATAGCCGTGATGACCTCCCGCCTTCTTATTCCATGAATCATGGTGTATGTCTTTTAGCTAAGGTCGATTTTTGTTTGTCTGTTTAAATCACATAAGAACTATTTCCATTATCTAATTAAACAAGAGGCGTGTAGATGATCTTCGGTTGATCTTTGAAATATTTGTTTTCTGTTCAGAAAATTTTCTAAATATCGGTACGTAAATAACCCTTATTCCTCTTTTGCAGATATTTCCATATCTAAATGACATTGGTTGGATTTTTCTTTCTTTGATTATTGGACTAGTTCAGCAGTCCAAATATAGAGATTGAGGAAGAAAAAGGCATAATTTTCAAAAGAACTCCTGATGTAGTTTTTTTCCATATTGAGTCTTGCCGCCTCCTGGAGACCATTAGCTTTCTGCAATAGAAGATAATCAGACGGCCCCCTGACAGAATCACATAACATAGTACAATATTGCGAAATCTGATCTTTCTTTTTTTTTATCGAGAATCCTATCAGTTCTTATAAAGTCACCAAGCAAGTAAAAAAGAACAGTCGCACCGATTTTCTTCCCCAAAACCGCGAATAAAGAAAACTCTGCTCTCTTTACTGCAGAATTTATTTTTAAAACGCTATTACATCCTATATAAATACCCATGTCAAGCCTTCTTTCATCCTTTCGAGGAACACCGCACTAATACTCAAAGATTGATGCTGTTTATTCCAGTCTGGTAGATTTTACTTGTTATAACCCCTTGCAAAGACTTTCCATCAGCCATTCGGCTAATCATCCCAGTCTCGCTTTTCAATCTCCCTGTGGTGCTAGACGTTGAGATGCTTATTGTTGCAGAAAATTATGATCAGAAGTTAACTGTCTACTTGTCAAGAAAATACTTGCTTCAGACTTTTGAAGCACCAATTTTGTCTCACCCATCCGTGTCTTTTCTCTTTCTTCGCGGTCTTTAAGTTCTTCTTAAACCTTTGATTTGATTGTAAGAACGGCTGTTCGCAAAATGCCTCCTATAGAGTGGCCTTTTCAATTTCCCGTTGGAAGCGACCAATTTTATGAAAAGAATTAATGGATATTCTTGTTTGTAAAATATTCTGTTTCTAGGTGATACTTTTAACTGACAAAGAAGAGGCAGCCGTCGATAATTAGGTCCATTAAAATTTACACAAAAGCTTAGTCTGATCTAACAATTATTCAAATTACTAGTCAGAAACATTATCGGATAAACACGATGAAGTCATGTTTTCCTGTATGAACTAAGTTTTATAGTCAGGAAAATAACTGCTAGTCATTCCCTTATTTTCAGAACCCTACACATTAGAATTAAGAAAACACAAATACTAGGTGGCTACCTGTTAATTGTTCTGGCTAAAATCGACTTGTGAGTAACAGTAAGAAACTTTCAGTGTGGATGGCAACTTTAGTTTCATTGACCTTCATCTCATATTTGTAAGTGAATGGAGGAAGACTGGTCGGCGTCGTCTTTTAATGATGTACGGCTTAAAAGAGAGAACATTGGAAATCGGGGGGAAGATCACGACTGGAACCTTCGAGATCTCTAGTCTCCTTTTTCTCCACGCCCTCGTCCTTGCGGCATCACCTTGCGACTTGATGAGGAAGAACGTCTCGGCCCGACCGACATTCTGGTTTCGAACGTCGCCATCGTTACTGAACTGTTGGGCTGTGGTATCCATCCGTCCTGTGTGTTCCTCAAACACTGTGCATCTTTCATCACGTGTACCACCAGCTTAAGGAGCTCAAATTATCAAACTGACCCTAGTGAGGGAGTCACGATAGCTGTTCACGTGAGCTCAGTTCCGTATTGGTGGAGAACGAATTTTTTTTTCTTTCTCCAAATTATGTATAAAAATATTTGTTCCTCTCAAAATTCGAACTAAAAACTGGGCGGGTTGTTTTCTTCTTTCCAATCATTCGTTAACTTAGATTTGACGTATATTGTTTTCTAGCGTTCGATGTTGAAGTTGCACTCCTCCATTTGAGTGCATATCCAAACGTAGGCGAAAGTGATCAGAACCAGCCTCCAGGTTGCGTTTTCCGCTCTCCGAGCAGCTGACTTTCGGAAACGATTATAGGAGAAGGCACATCTCAGAACACAAAAGAAACGAAGTCGCACGGTTTTGCTTTGTCCTGCCAGGAAGAACTGACACGGTAGGAAAAAACCCGTCTTCACCAGCTCGTAAATCATCCGATTTGTATCAGCAACGCGTGTGATGATGTATTGGAAATGTTTCGGATCGTTTTAATTTTTTTTTTTTAATGCGGGGGGGGGGAACTAAGTAATTTCCTGGTATAATTCAACGGAATTACTTTCACACCTGTCTCCATTTCTGATGCGGTCGCCACCACTCACTCGGGGCTCGATGCGTGTCGCAGTTAATTATTCAGCAGTCCGCTTTATCTCCCCGCAGTCGGATTTAGAGCACGCGCTGCTCTGATTAGTAGACCCTCTCTCCCTCCCACCGGGATTTCCTGATAATCACCGGAATTTCCAAAGCGAGGAACGTTCTGGCTACGCTGATTCGCTTTCGGTCTGACTTTGCAAACTCGGTGCTTTGTTTTGCGGAAGATTGGATTCTCCAGAATGGCCACTGTTGGTTTCCTTTTTAGCTTTGCTAAAATCTCCATACATGAGAACAGTTCCCCTGAAATGAGATGGAATTGGGGGGTTGTGGGGTGTGAAGCCTTCTGAAAACGGGGCCGTGTGGAGTCTGTGACTTTAAACGCGAATATCCTTCTAATATGTCGCAGATAGGGTTTTGGAATCTTCTTTTCTTTTGATAAAACCGGTTATATTTTGAAAGTTAATTTTAAGCAGAAAAAAATAAATAAGAACGATCAAAATTAATTCTGCATTTCTGGCCGTAATCCTGGCGCGATAGGGTTAGAACATGGTAAGGACCGAAAATCTAGCAACTTCGCCAATGATGATATGAAAATTGCCAGATATTACCAGAGGTCTTCATCAGTTTACTGGTGAAGCCCAGTAACTGATCCTGACGATGATGTCAGGAGAGAATGTCTGTCATGTTGATTCAGAAATTATTTTATACCAAATCACCTCAAAATTATTATTATTATTATTATATTATTATTATTATTATATTATTATTATTATTATTATTATTATTATTATTACCTCACCAGATTCCGCTAAGCTTATATGCCATAAGTTTAGGCATTATAGCTATTTCTGAATTCACCCTAACTCTATTGAAGGAACGAATCCCAGATACTGCGGTTGAGGGGCTGCAGAAATAGCTTTATGGTTTATTGAAAACAACCGGAATAGCCTCTTCTAAGAATTAACCCCTGCTCTCTCCATTAAATAAATATGGCGGTAATTTATTCAATTCAATAACCTCTCTAATATTTAGCAATCGTCTTCTAGTATGGAGCCGCGCCGAAATCTTACCTGACAGGTAATCATGGCTTTTGTTATTAATAGCTGAAAAGAGCCTAAAGGAATTATTGCTGTTCGCGGACTCAAGACCCTCAGTCCTTTCAGAAACATTGATAAGGTCCCTTTTTTTAGATCCCCTGAAGTCCGGGCCAGGTGACTCCAATAGGTTTATTTGTTTGGCATATTTTAAATGGTTTAAACAGGTGATCATTCCAGATTATCTAGGTTAATTCCTGATAATTAGATATCCTTTCTCAAAGATGGTGCTCATAACAAATAAGATAATAACTCGCACTGGCACTTTTGAAATTCTTACAAAACAGGGATTTTCTCGTGTTACCAAGGATTGCCATTGCAACGACGTCTACTAAAACGTGAGTGCGATCCAGAGAAAAATTGGAGTGGATTCTCCAGTCGTTAATGTAGTCTCGAGCAGAATATTCTTTTGCGAATACATGATTAATTCTGACAACTGTCACGTGCAATCTTGAATGTTTTTGATTATAAGAACGTTATAATTTATAGTCGCTTTCTTAATTAGTTAATTTGCTTGAAATGTTGCTTGATTAAATATTCTTTGCAAGTTTGTTTTTTTTTTTGTCAAAGAGAAACGCGCTAAAAATGTTTCAACTACAGTCGTGTGAACATCTTCGCGGCTGCCTACCGGCCTGAAGCCATTTATTAAAATGCCGAGATTACCATCAATTACTTCCTTTAGAACAACAAAAAAATGAACTAAAATTAAACTTTCTAAAGGTATTTAACACTTCGTTAGCAGAATTAGCTGTGTTTTATATTTAAAAAAAAAGAATATTTGAACATCTTTTTCAGTTTGGTTAAAGAGTTATTAATGTTTATTTCAGTATCTGACATTGATGCACTTTGATCATGATAGAGATATAAAAAAAACAAGATTCTATCTTTATCAAAGGATTTTTCGAATAATTATAGTCTCTCTCTCTCTCTCTCTCTATCTCTCTCTTTCTGCAAAGGTAATAACAATTTTGATTTTGCTATTTAAAATCCTGGAGTCTTACTGATAAAGTCATCGATGAAATTCGATCTTAATCGTTATGAATTCGAGAGATATGCAGCAAAATTAAAGTTAGGAATTAGCTTATCTTGTTCTAGCCATAAATCTGAAAACTGAAGGTAGGTTTCGGGTATGGGACTGGTGTCGTCTTCTAAAATACCCAGCGTGGAACGATTTTGGAAGCCCACATAGGGTATACCTTTCCTCTCTAGTCTTGCTTGGATCATCAATCTTAGGACTACCAACTCCCGGATCGGTATGGCACATGATGATGATGATGATGATGATGATGATGATGATGATGATGATGATGATGATGATGAAGGAAAGTTTGCTTAGCAATAGAAGTAATGGGGTACTTTATATTTTATGTTGTGTATAAACTTTCTTAATCTAAATGGTAACATTTCACTTTATCGCAACAAAATTTAGGTAGATCTTGCCATTTTAATGAGGCACTCAAACATTCCGGCTCCTTCCATAGAAAGCAAGAAACTAATTTAATTGGAAGCTTGCTGCAAAACGATTCATTCTGTATCATTGATGGCGCTTTTATATGATAAAATATTAAATAAATACAATTATTTCGGTTATCTAAACTAGACCACGTCAAACGAAACAATATTAATTTTTTTAAAAATCTAATCCGTTGTTTTTCTTTAGACATTTAAAGACATCTTCGGAAAAAATTACCAACAAAAAAGAAGCATAAAATAATTTAATTCAAAGCAGGATAAATAAATAAATATTCTATCTTCAGAATTTAATCAGGCTATGACATTTATCACGTTGAAAAATTTAAAGCCTTAAATATAACAGTAAATCCCAAGGTTCAGAACCAAACAAGGCTGGGCCTTCTGCTTATCTGGTCCCGCTTGTCCAATTTTTGGAGAATGATGAACTTACTCTCTTTTTAAATCTTCTAGTATTTAATTATGTTTGTCGTAATAGATATAAAATCTTCTCTTTTTTTTAAAAAAAAAAATCTCAAACAAAATAAATATAATAAGAATTGTGAGTAGAGTAAAAGACAAAGTTTGTTGAAGGAAAGAAAAAAAAAGTAAATCAAACTCTAGTTTCCTTCTCAGACGTTAAAGCTGCCATTTTGCTGGGTTAGTTTTGAAAACCGTTTGTTAGAATGTATCGCAGACGCCAACGACGGGACAAGAAACGAGACTGTTTCTCTGGTTTAAGGACGTGACCAAACTAAAGACAGCTGTAATATCACATTATCTTTGCAAATATCTGTGCCCGTCAGTCTGCGTGGGGGTTACTAACTGAGAATTAGTTGTGGTAAGGAATTTCCGCTTAACTTTCTGCTGCACTTCGATGTAGCAGCCGGCCGATTCTTCTTTGCCAAGCCTCCGTCAGCTTGGATTTAACCGTCAGATTAACTACTACCTGATTGTATACAAAATTGCGCCTGGTTTCCTTCGCTATGAAGTGCTGGAAGGGATTATATATATATCATATATAATTATGGAATTATCTCTTTTTTTGATTTTGCACTATAATATTCGAAAAACGTAGCTAAGAAAATTAGCATATGAGTATATAAATTAATAAATAGTGGTCAAATTTATTAATTAAAAATTAGTAATTTACTCTTTACAAATTGGAGTGTTTCTTTTAAAAAGCGTAACTTAAAAATTTTAAATGGTTAATTGAAAAATGGTAGAAATCATGTGCATCATATAAGTAATTTATTACTAAAGCTGTATAATGGTAGCATCGAATCAAAAAGAAGACTTTGCCCACCTTTAATGACAGCCATACAAAACAAGAAAATCTCTTCTTTTTTTTTCGTATTCAATAAGAACGAATTAAATGCCATGAAAATTACTCAAAAGAAGATTGTCTTTGTGAGGCTGTCATTGAAGATGATGCAAAGATAACGTTTTGTTTGATGAGGCTATCTCTCGTCGAGGTACTCTTTCTGCATCGTTCTCAGGCAGTTGCTGTATTCATTAGTTCTTCCATTACTGTTTTTTTTTTATTCTCGCCTTTGATCTTTTGTCGCTCTCGTTCCCACTCCATGCATAAATGCTCTTATCGTTGCTGCACTCTCTCTCTCTTCTCTCTCTCTCCTCTCTCTCTCTCTCTCTCTCTTCTATCTCTCTCTCTCTTCATATCTCTCTCTCTCTCTCTCTCTCTCTCTTCTCTCTCTCTCTCTCTTCATCTCTCTCTCTCTCTCTCTCTCTCTCTCTCTTCATCTCTCTCTCTCTTCATATCTCTCTCTCTCTCTCTCTCTCTTCATCTCTCTCTCTCTTCATATCTCTCTCTCTCTCTCTCTCTTCATCTCTCTCTCTCTTCATATCTCTCTCTCTCTCTCTCTCTCTCCATCTCTCTACTGACGTCATATCTCTCTATCTCTGTACTGACTCATATCTCTCTCTTCTTCTTCTTCTTACTCTTTATGTGCTCGTCTTCTTGCTATTGTCTCGTTATTTACTGATGTTGTGGGTAGCATTGCTTTTACTGTTTCGCTCGGCCATTCGAGAATATCGTGGCTAATGCCGAAGTTGCATGATAGACATGGATTGATTCGTCATTGATGTGGTTTTTTTTTGCAATGATATCACGAATATAAATACCCCCTTAATAACGGGGCATAAAGACTGCGGTTATAGAACAAACAAACAAACAGAATTTTTTTTCCCCAAAATTGTTCAAGTGTTATTCACTAAATATCCTCTTCAAGTAAAGCAACACTTATCAAAGAGATATATAAATGAGTTCCAGCGGTAACATGTAAATTGGTTTCGGTATAAAGACAAAGAAACCTGGCCTCGCTTACGAGTCAGTTTTGGCTTCGTCTGAATATTTGTTTTAAAGGGCAACGTTACAGATGGCAGTCAGCCGTACTCATCTGACAGATTATCTAAGGTGGACGCCGGACAGTCGCAGATCCCAAATGGCGAAATGTCTAAATGTGACAAGACTGTGGAAACAATTCCAAGTACAAGGAGATACTGTGCAGAGAACAGTTCGAGATCAGTCACGGGGCACAACCTCAGAAGATGATCGCCATGTGTCACGTTTGGCTCGGCGAAGCAAAATTCGTCATCAACCAAACTTGCTACTGATTTTCACGCAGCCATAGATTGGATGGTGCAACCATCGCAGGAGATTGCATAAAAATAAAAGAGAGTTTTTTGCGAGAAAACCCCTCGTGTGTATCATCTTGCTCCGCCGGCATAAACAAGAGTGATTGAACTGAGGGTGTGCAAATGTCGCTTGGACACCACATGACTGGAGTTATGTTCTGTTTTTAATGAGTTTGTCTGGGCAGGCATCTTACTGGATGAGCGTACAGAACTGCATGTGTTTTGGGAGCAGGTACCGTGACTGCAGTAGTATATAGAAACGAGATCATAAATTCAGACCTTACACAAGTGTAATTTGAGATAGCTTCTTTTTAATGTGCAATTACGCTCCTCATTATAGGCCACCTGAAATCGACCAGCATCTCAACGACAAAGCCATTACCCCGCATGATATTGCCAGAAATAAGTCCTATGAAGAATATTTGGAATGCCTTAATAAAACATTGTCTTTCTCCAACTCTTTTTGAGAGCATTCCAAGAACCGTACATTTCCTTGCTAAAAAAAAAACAGAGTTTCATCTTAGAATTCCTTCTTGTTTCCTAACTTGGTCCTGCCCCTTTTTTTCCCTTTACATTTCTAAATATCGCTTGTAATTTACATGTCTTTGATAAAAGTTGTGTTCACATCAAGAGGAGCTTATGTCGATCATTTGGTGAGTAGAATTTTAACCATTTTGAAAATATTGTTGTTTTTTATAGTTTGTTTCTTGGCCTTTGGAAACCAGTGCGTCTTGAATAATTTCTTTACTCGAGGAACAATAAATACAAAACAATCTTGGTTTTTTGTGGTCGCCTGTCTGTTCTGCTAGGCTGGTTAATTTAACAACATGTTGTTGTTATTGGACGGTGCCGCAGTCCATTGGGTAGTCTACTGGAGTGCTGGAGTTCGAACCCCCATCGGAGTCAGCTCGGTTTTTCGTACCTGTCTCGCAGAGTTTTCTCTCTTTTTTTCGTTCGCTCTTCTTCACTGGTCGACCGCGTAAGTTTCACCCGAGCTCTCCGGGTTTTTTTACTACATCTAAAAAAGAAGAGTTATACGGAGACTTAATAGGTCCGCTCCTGGAATGGGAGCTGGTGTCTACTTCAACAACATCTGGCGTGTGGTCCAGCACGCGAACTTTTTATTTTTCTCTTTAGTCTATCTTAGACCATGGAAACGTTACCAAAAACTGTCAACTCTCCCAGAATCAGAAATTCCACATGATGATGATATTAAAGTACATAAATTCTGTTGTTGTTGTTGTTTTCTTACACTTCCTTTGTTAAGAAATTTTTATCTCAGTAGGGATTTAGGGAGGGTGAACGAGCTTATTCGACACACACACACACACAAACCACACTAGTGCGCAGTTTTATCCTTTAATATCCCCAAGTTTCACTATTTTTTTCCCTTTTGCTAATAAACCATCGCGATTTGCGAAAAAAAGACAGCAAAACGTCAAGTCCGAAGACCCGAAAATTGATTGAAAAGTTGTTGTTTTCATTGACTACTTCTGTTCTGTTCAATCAAAAAAAAAGTTTTAAGACATTCCAAATTACTTTTTACCTAGTATTTTAATGACCAATAAAAATGAGCCGAGTCTATGTTTACCTGGCATTTACTTAATATGCACTGTCTTTCATATTTAATCTTCATATAAATACAGTGCAAGAATTTTGTTTTGGTTCCATATGCCAGCAATCGAGGGTAAAGTTAGGGCAAAATGTTCTCCAGTTTAGCCGACCATGGGGTAAGAATGTTTGCTTTCCCCCCCTAACGTGCGTAAAGAGCTCATGATAGGAGAGAGAGCCAAACATCCCAGACTTCAGCGGCTAAAAACTAAACTTTTTTTTTTTTTTAGTAGGAAATCAGAATATCCGGAGAAAACTGCGTGATAAATGATCTGGTAAGACAAAACGTCCGGGTCTCAGGAAAACCAAACCGTGGCAAACTAAGCTAAGCACTGTTGGACAAAATGTTATCTTTACTTGATCTTTAGTGACTGAATAGAAATTCAAGAGACCATCTTTACGATGTATTTGCATCCCATTAAGCGAATGTGAGCGAACTTCGGGCAAAACGTGATTTTTTGCTTCCTCTATCTAGTCACTGGAGATTCTGTAGTTTTTTATAGTGTAGCCACTCTTTTCTCTTTTCAATTCTTGTTGTAGTTTCTAAACCTTATTTATCCCGCGGTCTCCTTAGAAAGGTCTAAATTAAAGTAATTTTCACATTTAGATGCAAAGAAAATCGATTAAGACAAAAGTTTTTTTTTTTCTTCTGATAAAATGTTCTTTAAAAAAAATATTGGATGAAACATTTGTTTTTTTTTGTAAAAAATTTTCAAATGGCTGGTGTCATAAACTTTAAAACTTTTTTTCCTTTTAAATCTACAATTCCACTGACATCTTTAGCTCTGCAAGGACGATAACTCTCGAAACGCTAACCGTTTGCGTCGACTATTTTAAAAAAAAAGGTAACTCTGTGATTATATTAATTTCTGGGGAAGGACAGCTCTTGTAATACGGATGAGACGTGTTTAGAAAATAAAATATAAGGGAAAAAAATTTTTTTTTAAATTACGTTTTACACCATAAAACGTTTTTAAACTTATAAACATGTAAAGTGAAATCGATCATCAAAGCTGAATAACTTGGGGGCAGTACTTCCCAGTCATTTGCATCAATTGTCCATTAAGTGTCGTAGATGCTTTAGGCCGGTGAGCTATTAAGACCTCTTGGTTTTGACTGTTTCCTTCTTTAAATAATAAAAAAGTAAATATATTATCTTCTTCAGAATGTGAAACAAAAGGACATGGGATTATCGCAAAAGAAAAGAAAAAAAAGCGATTTCAAGAAAATAACTTTCCGACAAACAAGAGAGTTTATATTCTAAATGATATTTCTCTATGTTTAGCTTGGTGAAGATAAACCAGATAAGGAATTTTTATTAAACCTTTCCCAACCCAACTCATAAAAAATTCTGACAAGTTACATGACAATAGGAACGATGTGATGGTTTTATTTTTAAGATGCGCAAAACAATTAATGTTTTTTTTTTCTGAATAAATTCCATGGATCAAAATTTTTTTTTAATTTCTAATTTGACATTTATATTTGCGCTTGAAAAACTCCACTTTTATTCTAAATAAAATATTTTCAAATAAATTATCTTTTTTAACAAACAAAGTTAATTTAAATCAAATTATCTTCTACACTAGCTGTAAAAAAATTTTAAAACTTTTTATTTTATTTTCCCACAGAGAGGAATATACTTTTCATTAAATAGAACATCCATTTCCCACTCGCGACCTTAGCCATTCCATGGAATCGTTTGTATCACTGGTAAATCACATTCTTGTTTTGCCATTTGCTCTGCTAAGTGTTGTAAGACTCGCGTTACTTTGTAAGATCTTTGAGATTTAATGTTTTTTTCATACCCGAAAAACAAAACTTTTATACACAAATTTACGGTTTTCTTTCCGCTCTATAATAACAACACAAAAAAAAAAAACAATTTTCTGTAGAATTTCCGAATACTTGAGAAATACGGTTAGTAAAGACACTATGTTTGTTACACTACCCACGGGAAGCAACTCCTACCCTCACTACAGACAAACTCACGCACTCAGGTGTTCGCATGTAATTTGTAAACGACCATCTTGGACTGGGAAAGGCATAAGAAAATCTAAAATATTCTGAGTATATGCAGCAGCAGTTTATCGTTGTTTGGCATTAAATTCCCTATCAAAGGCCACCAGGAAATAACGTTTGAAGTGTCGTGGACATTAGCCTCTCGCCGACTGTAATAGCTTTCATGGATTTCACATTCGTGCCATCTTGTTGGGGATTACTTGGCCGCTGATAATTAAAAAGAGGGCGAAAACTCCCTTTTCTACGCACTCTAATTTCTATTATTATCCAGTGCCCCCCAGGGCGGGCAGCTCTGTGTCGTGCTCTACAATAATAAGCGTCTGCGACGAGAACTCAGCAGATAAGAGGTTAAGGAAGGCAGAAGAGGAATTGCTAGGTCGTGTATTGATTAACATCTAGAATGTCTCCCAGTTTTGGCTGGAGGAGGAAAAATCGGGGGAAAAAATTGTATGGCGGTAGGCAGTAACAGAGTAGGAATAATCTGGCAAAAATTATCAGGAGACTACTGAAAAAAAACACAATTCTGACTTTTCATCGTTGAATATAATGTTGTAGCTTCTACATCATTTTTTAAATTAACATATAATAATAAAAATATACGTAAATAATATTCTTTATATTTACCAGAATCTATTACTGCATTTTCACATTGAGTGTTTCTGGTCAATGGTGCATTTTCTTTTTAAGTGTAGGATTAAGAACCTTGTTTAAAAACGTCTTTCAGGCCGAAGTTAATCAAGGTCTTTAAATAAGGGAACACAATTTGAAAAAAGAGTTTCCTAAAACAAAAAATATCAACCCTTTTCTGCATGTTGTATCGTTCTAAGAAGTTTTCCTCTATAATATTTTAATGTGAAATAACTGTCCTAGAAGGGGATGGAAGTAACGTCTAAGACAGTGAAATGAGTTACATTTAATATTTAAGGCTCCAGTATATTGGGGTGGCTTGGGTTTTAGTACCAATGCGATGCGCCTGATATTTAGATTAAAATATGTGTAAGACAAGGGAACTAAAATATTCCAGTAATGATTCTAGTAAGTAGACATCCATCACGTTACATCAGTCATTTGTCATTTGTTACCTGAACACTATTTTATCGGTTTGCTTTGTTGTTTTGTTTTGGTAGCTTTTCAAAACTTCCTTTTCGCCTTTGTTTGTAAGAAGTATTTGTTTATTTGTTGTTTAAAATGGGCAGCTTTGGCAAATTATTATTAATTTCCATATGACCATAAAACTAGTAAGACAAATTGTCTTTTCCTCGTCTTCGTTCATAAACAGCATTTTGACCCACAATCACCGGAACAGGTTAAGTATGCGCGCGCATTGTGTATTTTTTTAAGAGTGTGAAGATAATGGTGTTCTATAAAGAAAAGATAATGGCCACATGTTTTGGAGGGAGGTTAAGACATAAAAGCTGTTGGTTGGTTCGTGAATAAGTCAACAAATAATGCTGGGAAATTATTCAATATAATATAATATAAATAAGAGAAAGTTTTTAAAAAGCATGACGGTTTTTATCCTAGTTATTATGTCATTGTTAAATATTTTTAAATCTAAAGCGACAACTTAATTGTTGGGTTTTCACTACTTTACACACGTGGGAGATGGTCAAGCATCCTCTGAGCACGCGAGAATTAGTTTTTTCGAGTTATCTCCCTTTACAATCCAAACGTGTATATTGACCGGTACATTTCTGCGCTACTGTATCCGTAATAATAAATGGCATGCCATTATTTCCTGGCTAAAAAAACAACAAAAAATCTGTTACTAAATAAAAGAATTGCTGCAACAGAAAACGATCACAGTTTGTGGAAAAAGACTTTTAAACAAAAAATAGTAATTGAAAAATTAATACCAGAAACACGGGATTCCATAAGTAGATGTTGGTTTCTTCTCCACCTATGGATCGGCACATCCCGGCGCTCTGTTTGGTCACAATAACATGATCTTGTTTCTGAATATATTAATGAGCATAATTTTAAAATGTTTGTCCTACAATGGATGGCATCTGTCTACGAAGGCACAAAAAAAGGGAGGGAACGAAAGGTAACTGTTAAAGGTATGCGGAAGAGCGACATTAGCGAGACACCAGCTTTCAAAGAAGGGGGCAGATGCTGGAAAGAAGAGAGATTTTTAACCCGCTCTTCACTCGCTGCCTCAATAAAAACAACAAATGATCACCTTTACAGAATAAAGAGAGTGACTCAGTGGTAATGGCTTGTTTTGCGTGTGTGCGTGTGTGGGAGAGGAGTCATATACACGCAAGACTTCCAGTACGATTAACTAGGCACGATAATTTGTTAGCACACACCCTGACCGAAGAAAATGCGACTCCTTGTAAGTTTACTTGCACTACAGGCAAGACTGACTATAAACGAACAAACTGGGTCTGATTAGTAGCTGGTTAAACACCAAACCTGAGAACACACCGGGGACCAGACGGCAGCCGTCACTACAGCCTGAGAGCTTAGATCTAAATTGCATGAGCTTCTTATATACACAGACCATTAATGAAGCTGCTTATTGAAAATAGTAGTTAAGTAAAAATGTATTGGAAGCTTAAAAATTAATAGCATCAAGCAAACACTATAATGCACACAGGTGTTGTCGGCTGCTTTGACTATCCCAAGGCATCTGTCAATTTTATTTTCTATAAGAAATGAACGAAGATCTGGCCGCAAAACGTGAAAGGGTTAATTATTTAATAAAGCTTGCACAGTTTCCATGGTTTTTGGTTTAACCCTCCCCCCCACACACATACACTCAAGTTTTGGTTCTCTCTCGCCAATTTACTAATTTATCATTTCTTTAAAATTAAGTAAAACGAATTTTAAAGATTTTACCACATTAAATTCAAAACCTGTCTGTTGGGGGTTAATCACTTTACTTCAAATCTCACCCCATGTTGACTTTTATATTATATTGTGTCCAGTAACTTTGGAAAACGTTAGTAATAAAATCAGCAGGAAAATGTTTGAGAACTTTAAATTACGACAAACGCTAAAAATCGGCCGTCTAGTGAAAAGTTTAAGAAACAGTAGTTGACAACAACACCAACAAATGGTGGTGATTTTATTCAGTTAATAAATAACCTTAAGTTTAAGGCGGGTATTCGGCCGGTGAAAGATAAAAGGCGACGTCAACAAGTCGCTGGAAATCATCAACTGGAGTATGGGATAAAAATCCAAACTGGCAGCTGGTCCATTGGCCCGGTGGGATAAATCATCGATTAACGAGCTCTGTACATCAAAGATTCGGTAACCATCAATTTCTGATCACCACACCACTTCAGGCCGTTATTTGTATAATCCGGTGCGATTCTGACGAATTAACATCACTGTAAACCGAAATAGTCGATCTTCGAACGGCAGAGAGGATTACTGAAAAAGTTAAGTAACTAGTTCATTAACTGGTAGAGATTACCGATCTTACTTTCTGATCTACGCAAACTACAGCCACTTTACATCTCGACACGATGTTTCAGTTTACCGCGCAGGTGAATTTGGCGTCGTTCAGCTTAATGGCCGGAAAGCAGTTTTCCCCTTTCGCCAAAAGCCGAAGGGAAAAGAAACACACCTTCCACAATCTTATTGTACGTCATAAATACGAATTTAAAGTCTGATGTCGCCAGCTGTTGACGCTAAAGAAGCCGACTAAGTTTTAAATGCGAAAGAAAACAAATATTTCCATCAGATTAAAATTTAAAAAAAAAGAAGAAGAAACACATTCTGTGTTAAATAACTGCATAGGCGATGGCGACGTTGTGTGAGACTTTTACGAACGAGGTCATAAAATTCATCGCTACATCTAAGGATTTGCTTAGTCACAGTAACGAAGAACCGCAGAGACAAACATGCAATTAGCAAGTATATTTGTCGACGCCCTGCGGTTTCATTTGTGTACACTGTCAGGAAGTCGGATTTAGTTACAGCTTAGGAGATTTTAATTCCATCTCCCGCGGGGGGCAACCAAACCAACAGACATTTGCCAGTATCGTTTGCCATCAGCTAATCGCGGCAACTGCATTTATTTGCCCGATCCGCCGTACAATATATATATATATATATACGTTTACAAGCACTCTTCTTCTATTTAAAATCCTCTGTGTTATACGGTTGTTCCTGACGCCAAACTCAAGACTTTACCTCAGATCGCACCGGTATATTTGTTTATGATTTTGCCGCGAGTTTTCAGGCAAAAGTGATGCGATTTCAGCAGGTACAGTTCGGCAACAGAACATACAGCCATGAAAATAGTTTTACGGAAGTCGTGCAGAGGTTATCTGCTTTAGTTGTGAAAAGTGGGAGATAATTAAGTGTTTACGAGTGCAAATAATGTTATATATGTGTAATGTATTTATGTGTGTGTGTGTGTGTGTGTGTGTGTGTGTGTGTGTGTGTGTGTGTGTGTGTGTGTGTGTGTGTTTCGTAATGAGTAAGTAAACAAAAATGTGAAAGGGACAAAGATGTTCTATAATTTACAAATTTTAACAAAAATACAAAAAGTTGTTTTTGTTAATAATAATAAAGAATAAGAAGTTGAAATACATCTAATATTTATAAAAATAGTTTTTTCCTATTTAGACATCTAATCTACCATTAATATGCTCATTTTCTGTTATCCCTATAAGCATCAGTACATTCAAAATGAAAATTAGAAAAGATTTTGGCTGACTAGTTTACCTGGTGACTAACTTTCTACTTACTGATCATGAAAACAGTCAATTTAATTAAGCATTTACATTGACCTATAGCTCTTATCTATGACGTTTCATTGCCATATTTGTTCAGGGCACTGGAAGACTATTACGGTTCAGGCTTACTAGCTACCAGTATAAGTTTATTATCTAGCCTTTGTGATGATAACTAGACTATCTTTTGAGTAAACTTTGGAATAGTTTGCGTCGCAGATCATAGCGGTACACATCGAAAATTTGGCGTACGTGGAGAAGAACCGCAAAAAATATGAATACAAAAATAGGTTCTCGAAAGTTTGCTGATTATTTCTAGTCGGATACCCTCACTGAAAATCATTCTTGGATTTCCTGTTAACCTCAAACCATTAAAAACTGCAATAAAAAACTAGTTCTTGCATGAAAAAATCCAGACTCTGCCAAGTCTCTAAGGACTTCTACAAATAGCAATTCTACTTCTTTCTTTTTTTCTTTCCTCGATTATAAAACATCGAACGCGAGTCGATGCTGGTCATTTAGTCCATTATGTAAAGAATGGGCAAAAAAGAGTCTTCAATAGGCCTCTGCTTCTCGTCTCTTGCTGTACTAATTTCGTTTCACTTTGTTGCATGGTTTCCTTTTTAATCTGCGAATATTTATGTTCCACATCCCGGTTGAAAACAATCCTCTTTTTTTTTTTGGAGTTTCTCCTGCTGGTAAATCATATTTGAATTTATTCTACCAATAATTCGCGGTTTTTTTCCAGATAACTGGACTAGACTTTTCAATGCAAACGTATTTATTCTGTGCCAAGAAAGAATTGAAGATATACGGTAAAAATGAATAATTCATATGCATCTCAAATAATGCGCACGGGTTTCAGAATTCTTGGAACGGTTATTGTGTTTACTGGATTTTTGTACTGAAGCCAAATGGGTTTTGTTCAAGTTATGAATTTAGCTCTGAAATAACCACAATACATATTTCCCAATGAAATTCTCTCCCCCCCCATTATTAATTTAATTTTTGGCTGGAAAAAAAATACTCTATTTATTCACGATACCGCTACAAGGGGCGAAATCTAATAATACCGGTGGAAGTGTTAACCGCAGCTTGATACTTATAACAACCGTCGAGGGCAAACAGAGCAGAACCACAGACATACCGTCTTGTAACTGCGCTCTTTGTTTTGTGGGTACCGCTTATAAATCTAATGAAGTTTGTGTCCGGAGGGAAAACGGTTAAATAGGTGGGTGGAGTGTTTTTTTTTTTTTTGTTTTCGTTTGTAGTATTTTTCGTTTCTTGTGACGAGCAGAAGTTGACGAATAAAAGCAATTTAGCCGTAGTAATTAGAAACAGAAGTGATGTGAAGCTAAGAAATAATGACTTCCCGAAGCACAACTGCCATTTTATTACCATGCATTTGTTTGGTGATCGCTGCTTTTATGTCTCCTACAAATTAACCATTTCCAAAAGCCAGATTGGCTTCCGTTTCCTGGGAATGAGTCGCCTTAATTTATTCCTTTGTTGTTGTTGTTTTAAACCTATTAAAGACATTGTTGCATATTTCTTTTCATGTGAATGTATTAAGCAATAGAGTTCATATTATTCGGAAAGTCCTTTCTCGATCTTACATTTTTCACTAGAAATTTAAGTTAACTATAAACAGGTTGGTTACCCACAGAACAAGCCAAGCAATGACAGTGCAGCCATAAAACGGCAAATAATGGACAGAGAATACGTATATGAAACTCTGCATGTTAAAGTTGCGGTGCATAGTAGCCTCGATTTGGCTACAGTTCAGCCGGTAACTCTTGGTGATGCATAATTATTTATATACAGAAAGTAAAACGTAAATCAATAGCAATTTTTGTTTATAAATAACATTCTGTTAACTGCTGCCGAGAGACCTTATTTTTAAAGATATTGTTAAGTTACTTGGTACCATTAATACCTTGTAGAGTTTTACCTAAAGTATAACTGCCGAAGTCATGTGACGAATTAATTTTGACGGGTTTTAAATAGTTCCTTCTTCAAGCCAGCGACCCGATGTCGTCACATAAGGCTTCCATCAAGAAAGCGAAGTTACTCGGATCGAGTGTTGGGTGGGGTGGGGGTAGCCGCTACGCCTACAACAGAAAGTCCGTACTAGAATCTTTCATTATTTAGATTCGGGAGGTGAAGAATAGCAAGAATAAATCACGCTAGGGAGATACGTCAAACCGATCGGGATTCGAACTCGCACTCTTAGCAGTCCAGTAGCCTAGCCACCAGATCACCGCACCGCACTCCTCATTAGATAGTCTAACCGAAATAATTTTTCAAAAAAAAAAAAAGTTTATTCCAATGGAACATTTACAGAAGCTTTGGGGAAACACCCGTTGTCATATTCAACTTCTGATTACTGCTAACGGAAGTCATAGTTGTATTTGTTGCTGTAATAATGTTATAGGTGATACAACTGTAGCGGTATCTATTATAGTAGTAATATTATCATGCGTGTTTTAACAGTATGGCTGTACCATTAGGGACACTCAGATAAGCTCCGGCTGAAGTAGCACAATCAAAATGGTATTCGGCCAGTTTTCATTTGAACGTCGCTAGTGGTACATTTCCATCATTTCTACACCTATTTTCATGGATACCAAAAACTGGAAAGGAACCCAGTAGTTAGCCTGTTGTCTTAGGCTAAAAAAAAAATGGGTCTCTTTCCTATAAAAAAATATGCGGCTTCAATCTCGTTTTTATGACTTTTAACGTTATAGGCAGGTGTCCTGTACTGAATTCATCCAGAATATTACCGGAAATCTGTTTGCTTGTCCAAAAAAAAAAAAAAATCTCACAAATTTAAATATGCAAATTACTTTTGTTCCCAAATCATCGTAATATTTTTTTTTATTTTTATCTTTCTCTTACTTTTGAAATTAATCCTGTTTTACATCTCGACTCTTTTCCTGCTCAAGCACTTTTCCTAGATTTCAGCAATGCGTCCTTAATTCAAAATTAAATGATGCACTAATTATAATGCAGTTGCCCGTGGCCAACTACTGGATTTGTGGGGCTGATTGTGGAGGGCTCGAGTCCAGTTCGAGGTTGGACTTCGCCTAACTCTCTGACATGGCTGTTCTCTCATTTCATCACTGGTCGGCTGTGTAGGTTCTTTCCGGTGAAGAATACAATAATTAATACAATTGGATCGGTCTTTTTCATGCCTTAGAGCTTTCGCAAGGTGATACCGTCTACCAAGTGCCGGGATTGATTTTGGTAAATCTATCTAATTACTACAGAAGCAGCAAATACAAAAATCGGAGAAATCCGTGTGAATCAGAAGTAACAAAAAAAAAAAAGAGTTTCTTAGATTTTGCTGTTCAGAAATTAGAGCTGGTGTCGATGTTTCTACACATCTAACACAGGCAGGTGTTTTAAAAGGAAACAAAAACTAACTGTTGACGACGGATGGTACCTGATTGCAGATTTTCCTGTCGTAACCCTTTTTCATATCTTATTTCTATCCTCGGAAAAAGCGGAGGGACGTCTTCGGTAAGTCAGACATGGTCGAGGCTTCTTTTGAGAAAAAGTCCACCAAAAGTCCAGAAAGGGAGTTTCAGGTAGATATGTCCGATACTCTATTGACGTCGGACTACGAACTCACATCGAATGTACTGTTTTGTGTGTGTTTGTGTGTGTGTGTGTGTGCCATAAATGGCACAATCACCTTTTCATTCAGTACGAAAGAGTCGTTGCCATGCAAATGCTTTGCAAATAAAGTGTTTTGGTTCCTTGAAGCATTGGAAGTAATTTCAGAGAGCAGGGGAAAGGATCTCGGGAAAAAAATCTTGCATCGCGTGTGTTAATGACTTCATTTTTTTTTTTAAGCCCGGAAATAGAAAACAAACTTGATTAACCCTTCATGACCACGGTACAGTGTAAACAAGCAGCACATTTACTGCAATTTCTTTGTTTTTTTCTTTAATGTCTAAAATAAAAGATGGTTTTCCCGAAGTTTACTGTTATGGGGGGTATGATCGTTATAGATGCTTCAGGGGTAAGACGTAAGAAGAAGGGCTAGAAATATGTGCAATTTTGTAATTTGAAAAGAAAAGCAGACGCACCGTGAAGAAATAGGCCTGTTGTTGTTAACGATGCAGTTTGACTGCCTGCAATTTTGAAGTGGCATATTTATTATAACAATTTGTGTACGGATAAACCTATAAATCTACAATGCCAGAAGTAATTAAAAACTTTCTGTAATTTATTGACAGTGTCTAGCGAAGCAAAGTCATATATGAACTTTTTTAAAAAAAAAACAAGATTTGCTGCTTTAGTCTTGTCGGCGTTTGCATTGCAAACAGACAGGAAAAGAACCGGAATCTAAACAAGGTCACGTGATCGAGAAGTGTTTTTTTTTTTCTTCTTTTCCTCCCCCCACCCCCACCCCCGTCTGATTCGCAGATGTCGCGGTCTTTCGTGTTACGAGAGTGCACTTAAGTGTTAACAAAGCGAGGGTAAAGAGATCTGCTTTCTCAGAATAATCGTCAGCAAACACTGATTCGGAGGAATACAGCAGAGCAAATAGGAGAGATAAATAAAAATTTATATTCCGCCGTGGAAACGGTTTAAGACGTCGCGTGATTTGCCACCTGATGACAGTGCCGGCCTGGCAGGACACGAAGGCCCAGGGGGTGTCAGTGCCAAGAAACAAAAAGCCCCAAAGGTGCTTAGACAGAGAAGCAGACTTTACGGTAGAAGGGTTTAACTCCAAAAACGTTTTCGTGGGAAGTATTACAAAGATCACGGAAGAACGTGATAGCCGAGGTTTCGGGTGAGAGTTATAATCCCCGCCGGAGCCCCTTTCGGTTCGACCCTATTTCCATAGTAATGGTTTCTGTCTGTGTCATTCGCCAGCCGCCCGCGTGGCGTTTCTTCTAGCGGCACTCCGGTTTCTTCCCGTCTCTAAGATAAAAAGGAAAAGGTTCTAGGGGATGGGGGACTTTCCTACCTTAACCCTTGCCAGGCGTCTTGCAGTCGCCTGCTTCCGAGGCAGAGTAATACAAAAAAAAAAAATAGTGCGGTGTCAACCATCATCGCTATAAACAATTCCTGCGTGGGTTCTGTTATCGAAGGATCGTCGCCGCCAGGGCCATTTGCTATTGTGGAAGTCGTAAACAACAATACAGATTATAGTCAAATCTTCAGAATTCGATAATCTGATTTAAAATGTTTTCTTGGATTGCAAATTTGCCTTTTCTTCTTCTTCTTCTTTTTTTTTGGTAATCCTCAAAACGGCTTGTTCTAATGAATATGTAGGGTAATTCGAAAAAGTCCCTGGGCCGCATTCTGCAATTTCTAGCGATTCATGCCAAACGGTAACAAATAACAACCAACTGTTAATAAACGTAAACGGGCCAAACCAATATTCATAGATATACTAGCATCAAATGGACAGTTGCGTCTTATATTAAACGTTATCAACAAGTAGATTTTCAAATGAGCTTTTCTACATAAATATTAATGTTATTTCATGGTTTGACATCAAAAAATTTGCAACAATAGACGTTTCCACTGTCTTATGCACAGTAGTGTACCCGCGTGTGCATATATATATTGTCACACAACAAGAAGATAACTACCAAGAGAAGTCCAACCCCAGCAGCTCTGCTTTCTTACGTAACACAGCATTACGCACTAAATTAAAACATTGCAAGTTGTAATGGATGTTAAAGTTTACTTCGGCATAATAAACCAAAAGTAAGTAATCTATATTTTCTATTACGTAGATTCAAGTTCAGAATGCATTCAAAAGAGCCAGGATTTTTTAAAATCAATAACTGAATAACCTTGAAGGGCAGTCCACGCTTCTCAACCACCTTAACCAAAGTCTCGCCAAAGGTAACCCAATTCTTTTTGTGATTGTATTAAATTTTATAGGTTGTTGGCTTCATTCGTATGTGGCAGGCATCCTTTGATCTTTATACGTTCTCCGTTTGTATCATTCGAGATGCCCGGATGCATTGATTAATTATTTTTCCATTACCAAAGTAAATACAATCACGCGATTGTTTTGTAATTTATTGGCATTAAATGCAGTTTTCGTCACGACTGCAGAAAACGTTTCACCTAAAACTGTCTCTTGAAATTTGATAGGTTCATTTGTTTTAACCCTTTAAAATCTGCTGGGGTTTTTTTGTTGTTGTTGCAAGGTGTCTTTATCTTCTTTTTATGAAAAAAATTACTTAGCCGACTTACATCTTTAAGTCAACGACTATAAAATATTGCGTCTCAATAAACTCTTTAGCAAAACCTCTTGCCTTTCAACTGAGTTCCCGGAATCGCAGGCAAACAGAACAGAGAGAAGAAGAAAGAAATTCCAAGACAGACGTGTATTTTTAATTTAGTGGATTGTTAATCGACGTTTATCGTGTGCATGACCAGAAGGATTTCGCGCTTTGAATAACCGAGAATTAAACTCCCTAAATGTAGGTGATTAAGCAAACAATTTTTAGCTAAATGCTAAAACCCTTTGCTTTTAATCACGTGTGTTTCAGCAGATAACACAGGCCCGAAAAATTTGGGTCATCAAAAATTGTCTGCAATGTTATAACTGATTTCTACGTTGTTTGGCGCGCTGATCTCAAATATGACCACCGTGTTTCTCCATCACGTAAGGATTTTTCACAAAGTGGATCCGAAAATATGGGAAAAGAGATCATTAATACATATTCTGCTGCAAACATTCATTTGCAAAAAAAAAATTTTTTAAATAGTTTCATTTACAAAATTATTGATAGAAAACCGTTCTCAACACTTACTCACCTTTACAGGTCCCTATACTGACTTTCCCGTTTTCCCTCACAGCTCCTTTTGGGGCTTTTCCTCTTGTAGGCAGCTTGCGGCTCTTCTCTGTGCAGCATCCAACAAGAATCGACAATCATGTTGACGTTCCACCTACCCTGGTATCTGCGTTCCATCTCCTTGATATCATGATGAAATCTTTCCCCCTGCTCTTCACTAACAGCTCCAAGATTTTTGGGGAAGTAGTCTAAATGAGAATTCAGGAAGTGCACCTTCAAGCTCATTGAACAACCCAAGTCTTTGAATTTCATCAGCATGTTTTCCACAATACACTTAAAGTTGGGGTCCTTATAGTTCCCAAGAAATTTCTATACAACTTCATTGAAAGGTATCCAGGCCTCTTTTTCAATTGTTTCCATTTTTGTTTCAAACACATCACGATCATCTTTCAGAAATTTCCGAATATCTGGACCGAGGAAAGCACCTTCTTTCACTTTTGTTTCTGTCAGTCCCGGAAACTTGTTGAGTAGGTATTTAAAACACTCTCCTTCTTTTGACAGAACCTTTACAAATTGTTTCATCAATCCAAGCTTGATATTAAGTGGAGGCAGGAGGACTTTCCTTGGATCAACCAAACTTTCCCGTACTACATTTTTGCTTCCAGGTTCTAATTCTACCCCACACGGCCACTCCCTTTTGATCCAGTGTTGGCCCATATCCCGGCTGTCCCATTAACACAAGAAGCAGGGCTACTTGATGTATCCTCCCTACTGTACAAGAAGCATGGAAATTACTTTTAGGACGCCGCATATCGTCCATCCATGATTCTTGTATTTCAGTTCGGTGAGAATTAAGGCTAAATTCTCATAGCATTCTTTCAGATACACAGAATGCCCTACTGGTACTGAAGCGCACTTGCTGCCATTGTGGAGAAGCACTGCTTTGAGGCTTCTTTTTGACGAGTCAATAAAGAGCCTCCACTCGTCACGTCATACTGTATGTTGAACCTCTCCATCAGTCAGGGACATCGCTACAGTAAACCAGATCACTTTCTTTAGAAAGGTATGGAATAAAATATTTTTCTCTATTTCTAAACCATCAGCAAGAGGCACCAGGGGACAACAAGTTCTTTTCCTTTAACCTAGAGTCTGACAGTTCTGCTGCATCTTTAGGAAGACCCAAATCTCTGACTGAGTCATTCAATTCAAGCTGTGAATAAAGTTGGGGCTCGCTGCTGCCCGAAACATCGTGAAAGTCCACATCAGAATCCCGGCCTTCTCTTTCAGAGTCTTCAGGCGTGTCTTCTAGTTTTTCTGGAGGTAAAGGTACTGGTATACCTGGGCCATGAGGTACAGGGCGTATTGCCGACGGGAGGTTCGGATAGAAAATCTCTTTCTTATTTTTTTAGATTGAACCTTGTAAGTTACACGGGCAAAAGTAACAGTCATCACTGTGATGTCGGGGTTCCCTCCAGATCATAGGGATCCCAAAACGGAAAGACTTTTTCTTACGTTGAGACCACTGTCGGAGTTCTTCCACACAAATAGAACACACTTTATGTGGGGCCCAGGACTTATCCTGGTCACCAAGTTTCTCACCAGAATACGCATAATACACTTTCTTAACAAAGTCTGTAATGTTTCTTTGCTGTTTCTTCACTACAGAGTTCCCACAAATGTAATAGAGGTTATCAGGTGCATTAAGACGACCCCTTGCTGCCATTTATTAAACTTGTAAACAGAAGAAAACCATTAAGGAAAAAGAGGGGGAAAAGTAAACTTCTGCAGAAATGACAGGTCTGGAGAAGTGCACTGGTTATGACAGAACCTTCTCACACAAAGATCTAATTGCAACCGAGTCCAAGTAGGGAGTGTGGAGATGGGGAAGCAAAACGGAGTGAGTCATCAGCTTATCTCACTGTCTGGAGAGGGGGAAACAAAAAAGAGTAAAAAAAATAAATAAATAAATTATAATTATGTTTTTGTTCAGAAGCTTAATACAGTGATTCTGGAGATATTGAGTTTGTGGGAAAATGGTACGTGATGGAATTTTTCAACTATTTTTACTGAAAACAGCAGCCAGAAATCTATGGGGATCAGCTATTGGTTTTCGGACAATTTTTCCAATGCAGGCCCCTGTGTTATTATTTTTTTTTTTTTTTTCTGTATCATTTTACATCAGATTTAGATTTTAGGGGTTTCTACCATAGTCGAATCTGTCCGTAACGTCTCTCCTTCATTGACGGTTGATTTACTGCCTACTGGCATGTCTTTCGTCGAAAGTTAATCCCAGAGCGTTTGTCAAATAACCGATTGTTGTTGTTTTGTTTTTTTATTTAACTTAGAGAAAAAGTTCCATCTGTTTCTGTGCCCTCTTAACTGCGGAATTCTCCCTTTTTAAAAAAAAAAAAAAGAAATGCTAGCAGTTTCCTCTAATGTAACAGCCCATCCCAACGAGGCCATCGGTGACCTGGTGGAGCCGGCCGGGTTCACCGTGTAATGGTGGCGGACTATTCGTGGTGCTAGTAGGCGATAAGGGCTGTTTATGTTCTTCTTAAATTAACTATATCAATAGAAACTGTAATTAATTTTTTTTTTTTCTATTTGATAGAGGAAAAAACAAAGTAGATATGATCAAAAGGCTCCAATTACCTTTTTACGCTTTCTCTATTCTCACATTTTTACTTAAGGGTGTCTTAGATTTCCGGTGGGTTCCACCGTCCGCCCCGGTGAGTCGTGCCCGGAGTGGCACTGCCTGGGGTGGGGGGGAGTCGTAACGACCCTCTCTCTTCCTCTCTGTACAGAAATCACAGGATTCGTAGACGAACTTATCCACTGACACCGATCAGCATGGGCTAATAAAACGCGTACTTTGTTTGACAGGGGGACTGGGCGTACTTGCGGGTAAATACGTTAGTTTTTGTGACATTACCGTAGAAAGTAGATGGTTACGCCGAGCATTCTCAGACAAAAACAGGAAGTTCCTTTCCCGGAGCCGCCATTAGGGTGTATCGCTGCAACCAAAAAAAAAGGGGGGGTAACTGTGCTGATGTTAATTTGCAGTAGATGCTTTCCGTTCTTGGACTGTATAACTAGACTGAGATGAATCCAAATCCACAACCTTTCGGTTGCTGAGTTTTGGTCCATCTCTAACTGACACTTCAGACCAAGCGGTGGCAGATTCAAGGAGGTGGGCCAGGCGAAACATGACTCCAACAACCGGAAGTCGTCTTAATTTTTCCTTCTTTTTTTTTGGACATTTGAATTTTGACTGCCAGAACGGTACAATATCCACAATGCATTTAAACATCCGACAGCTATCTTGCGATCGATAACGCGGTGAGCCTAATAGTTTTGTTAAACCATATCTTGGGAAACGGTTCTATTTAAATTTGTGTCTTGTTTATTAAACCGCAACAAATTCCTCAGCAGTCATCAATTCAGACAGCCTTGTTAAAATTATAAATGGAAATTTCCATTGATTGATTCACCATTTCAAATTAATGTTTTCAAAGTTCTCGAAGAGCATTCCCTTAGATCCTCCTCCTATCATTCTTCCTTGGTTCTCTCATTCGAGTTTTGTGCTTCATCTTCCCGGAAAGATACCCTTTAGATCCGCTCCTGTACAGTAAATGCTACTGTAGCATTCATCAATTATTTTCCCACAGACAGGTCCATGGCTCAGAGCCATACCACGAGGAAATGACTAGTTTAGGAGGTTCCTCCTTGCTTTCCATCTCTCTACTAGAAATCATTATTTTTATATGTGGGAAGAAACCAAAGAGCGGATGAAACCACACAGACGGCTAATGAAGAGGATCGAGACGACAAACCGAGCCGACTAAGACCGGGAGTCAAAATCGAGTTTTAAACTTTAAGTGACCTTCCATACAGTTAAAATAGTGGCATTCCGAACTGTCTGATTGGAAAGTAATCATTTACGACATTAACGCAATGTTTCGGTGACTTACAGTAGGGTATCGGTTAACAGATTGTAGTCTGGCGGTTCTTACCAAAAGAGTGGAAATTTAACGAGGTATACGACAAACCGAGCCAAACCGAAAGTTTTATCTTAACTACTTCTCACATCTATTTACCAAACAACCTAACAATCTCCAGTACGAAACTCCATAAATACGAAAGCCATTGGTTCATCATTTCCGTTACTGAATTCTGGTTAAATTAAGGCAATAAATTGGTTCCGTTAGTCGGGGTAACTCGGTTTTTCATGAATAAATGTGTTGAGGCAGTTAAATCGAGACATCAAACGATTTTTAGTGATGAAATATGTAATTTACTCCTCAGCTGAGATGTCCATGGCTGCATGAGTGGACGCCGGCATCAGCTGGCCAGTCCTTTTCAATAACAGAGTAGTTGGGGCCAACTCACGTACTCTCTACAAAGGAATAGGCGCAGTCATAATACGCAAGATTGAAAAGTCATGGAACCAAATTAAAAGAATGAACGTTAACTCGGGCATTTGCATCACATTATTATTATTATTATTATTATTATTATTATTATTATTATTATTATTATTATTATTATTATTATTATTAACATAAATGGTTAGTAAACTTGTAACGGTGGCGGCGGGCGATAGTTAGTAATCAAGAGATGACGGTATCGAGAACAGCCCATCCCACTTATGCAATATATATAAAATTCCAACTTTAAATTAACTAACCCATTTTAAAGGAGACAGAGCAAGATAACTGAAACGTAATTCCATTAGTTGAATCTATCGGTCCTAATAAGGTAACAGAAGATGTCCTAATTAATCGCTGCTTTCTGTAATAACACATCAGCAATAACTTGGCATCTAATATATATTTTCAAGAGTTTCTTACTCTTTCACGGCCGAACGGCCGCACCTGGAGGCCCCAGGTTTTGGGTATAGATACTTCAGAATCTGGGCAGGGTTTTAAGCTGCCCCCACATCGGCCTAAAGCCATTATTTCCTGTGCAGCTTCGGGTTTCCAGATTTTGCATAAATTTGAAGAATTTCGAAGAGTAGCTTATTTCCTTAACATAAACGATAATGCATCAATTTCTGTTAGAAACACAATAGCATTTTAAAATAATTTCGGACGCCTGAAACTTCTGAATATATTTATAATAGATAATTGGAAATTAAAGTGATAATGGGTGGTAGATATCTGTTTGTAAGACTACATGAAGAAACTGAGGAAAACGATCTTTTGGTTTAACGGTTGTTGAGTTTTAAACTTAGCATAATTTTTTTCTCTGTTAGTTTTAGTTATGGGAGTAACTTAAACCGCTTCAAGGTCCTTAATAATGTTGCAGTGCTCCCCTCTTCGTAAACAAAAATAACAAGTGAAAGGGCCCAGAAAGAAAGGAGGAGAACTGTACTGCAGGGGAGAATCAGTCCGGCGTCTTCGAGATACTTCATGAACGCGACAATGAGAGTTACGATTACTATGTTTCTTTTTTGAGTGCTTTTTTTTTTTTTTACAGTAGATTTTCAAATGCACGCGATGCCGACATCAAGCAACCTAAAGTTTGGATTCTTGCCGCCGTGGCAGAGTTCCCTCTCCTCCACAATATGCCAAGAACGTTAACCGACGGTGGGTTCGTGTTTTAGAGACGTTCAGGCGGAATCTGGTTGAAATAGCATCGCCGTAATAATATCCGGCCGGGTTGAGTTCTGAACGTACCCACGACATACGTTTTCCATCTATTATGCCGATTACGGTTTCCTTTCCTTACAGCAGATAGAAAACAGGAATACTTTTAATTCGCATATCAACCGAAGATGAATACTTCAGGGGAAACTTTGCAGACGTTGTATATTATTTAATCAGAATGTTTGCAGCCGCTCCTCGACTGCTATGGAATTAACCGGTACCTCCCCGTAAGGCTTCGTGTATCATCTGTATTACTACAGCAAGCCATATCTTACAGTCTTACCGATCTTCAGCTAGCATTCGTGAATAAACAACGCCGGCTATCCTGAAGATAAATAAATAGGTAGTTCCTCTGGAACAGTGGGAGGGAAGGATCGTGAAGCGTCAGATTGCACGGAAGAGTCCCTTTAAACATGATCATTACACAAGGACTGCGTCTTGAGTGCTGATAATTGCTGACATGCTGGAAGATCAAAGGGCGTGCGCCGTGCGTCCGCCCACGAGAAAGCTGTTGAGTCCGTATCAAATCAGGACTCAAGGTAACTGGGCAATCAAGTCCTGCAGTCAGGCAGGCGGAGGCAATTTTCTTTATAACTTTTTCTCTGTGTTGTCAACTAATCACGCTCGACACCCGCAAGGCGGAAATTGAAAAAAAAAAAAAAAACAACAACAACAAACAAACAAACAGGTAGATGTTATTTAAAACCAGCCGGAGATGACTGGGGATGATTTTCAGTATAAATCACTACCAGGAAGTGAAAACCATTTTGCGTTATTTAATTAACGTGTTTGTTTCATTATGAGAAAAGCCGCGTCGGTTCGTCTCTGATCCCTTTCAAAATAAGTTTCTGTCAGTGGTCTTCATGGCGGGTTTCGTTGGCGAGCTGCTCTGTCTGTTGTTCAACACGCAGACGAGTATACTCCATGGTTACATATAATGGGAAGAATAGGGTGATGGAGAAGTATCTGTCTGTGCCCAAGCTCGGTGTACGTCGGCTTCTTTGGTTTTCTGGACGTAAAGACGTCTCTGCTTTAATTACATAAAACAGGCCGTCACGTGTAGCACAACTGTACACAAGAGGCTGGATTATGGCATCAGTCA
This sequence comes from Nautilus pompilius, assembly GCA_018389105.1. Lineage (NCBI taxonomy): Eukaryota > Metazoa > Mollusca > Cephalopoda > Nautilida > Nautilidae > Nautilus > Nautilus pompilius. The sequence continues at coordinate 313,262 of JACATO010002185.1, read as the reverse complement.
TTTAAAACATTTGACAGACAGTTGTTTCTCCTCGTCTTTACTGGCTGTCTTAGAGAACCGTAAAAGCATGTTTAGGTGGTACCCAAACGACATTATACATAATAGATACTAAACATCATGTCAGGTTCATGCAAAGATGGTCTTTCGGTTCTTTAAAACAGTCGGTAAAAAACAATAAAAATATTACTTCCTGTCTTAGTACTAAAACAAACAAAACACTATTTAAACTTTGTTTCTATTGGTTTCTCAATAGCATTTACTAGTTTTCGTGTGTAATGTTAGGTAATATACTCTTTTACTTATTTTTTTTAAAGGTTGTCATTAAAGAATAGAAAAAGATTTTGATGTCGCCCTGCATAACACTTAATCGCTTTTGCATATTAAATTTTCTATGGAAACGAACGTTATCCTCGTTATAATTCACGTCCCATCTCTAAAGGGCCCAAGCATATTTTTTTTTCTTCTTTAAAGTTGTTATTGCTGATCTATAGAGCAATAATCGAAGACGGTTTTATATATAATTATATACGCGGCATTCATTACAAGCACATTTTAAGAGACTTGGGGCTGCGTGTCGGTCGGCGAAATGAATGTAGATCGTTATTATGCAAAATCCGACTTATTTACCCCAATTCTTTGTGTTTGCGCCGATACGTTTTCACTCACAAGCAGATGGAATGTTGGCAGTAATTATCCGTTGTTCCAACGAAAAGCAAACAACTTTTATTTTGGGGGTATGAGTCTTCGAGTTCCTCGCCCATGCTGCGCAGTCCCGGAGCCCTTATTTGGGAAAGGATGCTGACTGATCAGTGTTTATCTTAGATTTGTCAGAATTTGTCCAGAACTTAATCATTTTGAATAAGCTGAACCATTAACAGTATTAGAATAGATCAATCAACTTTTTGAATCTTAGATACTCTAGTGGAGGCATAACAGAGGCCTTTTTTGGGGGGGTGAAGGTTTCGACAGGGAATTTTAAAGTTCTTTCTTCTTTTTTTTTTTTTGCCTTTATTTCTAGGAAGCTATCGATAGTTATCAGTACCAGGGGCCATAGTCACGAGTCAGCTGGGTTCCCGCCGACAGATCAGTTATCAAGAATTACATTCCTAAGTAAAATAATTGTTTATAAGTGGCATAAATTCCGGTTCTTTCCCATAATCTAAAAATAAAGTTCTACTCGGGGACTGTCTGATTGTCTGCATGTCCTTTAACCTGGCATCCGCCGAAAAGGTCTGAGCCCCGGGCGAACCGCCTCCAGCCTCGTCTCGTACATATGGCGGCGACTGGTTACGGAAACGGAAGCCGACTTTGGCGCCTGGGAACCATATAAATTACCGTATAATAATAACGTTATTGATCAATTTTAGAATTCTATTTTCCTTACAGTTGGACCTGAACATAAATCTAATGACCTCCTTTTGTTGGTGCTGTTTTATCTATTTTATCTATTTATTGTACTTTTTTTCTTAAATTTTAATTTTCAAACGATACGGTTATTAAGTAGAGTTATCTCCCATTATTTAAAAAAAAAAAGAAGAAGAAAGTGGAGAGGTATCTCGTGTGAAGAATAGCAGCAGGTGTTTACCACTGAAGCTGTAGCTTCACAGAGGTAATAGTCGAAGGTGGAATAACTGATCAGAAAACATTCTTAAACCTTTATCACCGTCGGCACTTGATTTATTTATTTATTTATTTATTTATTTTTAAATAGAATATTTAAAGGGACATTACTCATTACAAATAAATACAAATTCAGTTGGGTTATCTTCCTCCAAACATTAAAAAATATGGAACCAAGATGGAAATGGAAATAAAGCATCATTATTAACGGTTAGCAAACTATCAACATATGCATATGTAAATATATATTGGTTTATTGTTAATTTTTAACCGTGGAATTTAATTTATAAAAAAAATTGCTAACAAACTATTTATTTAGTAAAGTACAGGGTTTTCTTTGGTCACTTAGTAAATACTAAAAAAATATATAAGATCTTTTAAGGTAATAATAATAAAAAAAGAGAATATATTAAAATCCTCCTAAAAGAAAAGTTAATAAAAAGGAATTTACACTGCTAATATAGAAATTGTGATAAATTACTTATAAGCTGTTTAAGAAAATAACAGGACTTTTTGTTTAATATTTTTAAGGTTAAAATCCGAATTCCACCAAATAATATCGGATGCATTTTCGAAATTCAAAATGGCGGCTTTGTATATATGATTTGTTGCCGTCAGTCTGGTGAATAGATTTTTATTTCAAGATTACTCATGTAAGTTAGTATTTTAACATTATCTGCAGGTTGTTGCTGTGAATTATAATCAGTGTGATCATCAGATACTACTGGAAACAGCTAAGAACAGCAACAACAAACACACACCCCCCCCCCCCCGGAGATCTAGATACGACACCGCCGACTGGAGTTGTATGGAATTCCGTTATCCTTGTTACATTCTCCGTTTACATTAATTATTCCTTCTAATATTTATGTATATATATAATAATCTGTCTTCTCTCCTTTATCTTTTACCTCGCGAGCCCCTTCTTGTGACCCCCCCTCCCTCCCTTCATAAGTCTAAAGTAAACTGAACGCACGCATAACTCAGATGCTGTCGACTGTAATGAGGAATGTGATCGGATTCGGAGAGTAGAATAATAACCGTAAAATCACCTGAGTCTGCTTCTGTATCTGCCTGGTGATCTTCAGCACGACTCTTGCTGTATACTGTACAGGTGTGCTTTAATCTTTTATCCAGTTCATTTGTTTGATTTCAAAATGTTAGTGGTGTGACGTGATGAGAACTTACTGCCATATGAAACTTTACTTTTTATGGTCTGTATTTCTATGAAAACTTTCTAAAAAATCTAACTGTGTTCAGTGTATGTTTGTTTGTTTGTTTTCCAGGGAGGATGTGAAGAAAGCTTTCGATGAGCTTCAGCCAGTCTGTGTGCTGGTAGCCAAAGAGCAAAGTCGAGATGCTGTACGGTCCCTGTTGGAGCAGTTGAGGAAGACGGTCAGAAGGTCAGATTTGCAGAAAATACAAGACTACCTTTTGTTCCCACTTCGGCTGATCTTGAAGCAGCAAAAGAAATTGTAAGTGCATGATGGAAAAATTTCTACCCATTTATAACTTACCTCTGCTGCAGTCAATGATGTGAGATGACTCAACTTTTGAGATCAGAGGCTTTCAGTCCATTCATGTTAAGACATAACTTTCTGCACATTCTGCTTTCCATTATACACAGATTAATTTCTTGAGAAACTATAAACATTACAAGTAATGGCAAAATGGAGGCTTTTTCATTATTTTTGTCTTTTTAGCCTGATATGAAATTTACTTTGTATTATTTTTTTTCATAGATCTAATGAACTGTATGCTGATGTTTGCTGCTGTATCAGTTTAATCCTGTCAAACAGCAAAGTGACCAAATGGGGAACTTTTCAGGACCTGTTCAACACATTTTGCATAATGCTCAGCTCTCCAATAAACCATGAAAAAGGTAATAATAGTACAGACCAGAGATCATTTTTGTTGTTTTTGTATTTTAAATCTCTCAAGAAATTCTACTGAAAAGGACATTGATGTTGTTATAATAATTTTTATTTTACTAATGATGCTCTGTTCTCCAGTAAACTCTGAATAAGATACTGTTACAGACCAGAGATGATTATCATCATTGTTTTTATTTATGTTAGTAAGTATAACATTTTTATTTACTACTAATTGCTGTCTAATTGAAATGTATATAATAGTTTGTAACTATAAGCTATGACAGAGAATATTACCCATGGTACTTATTTCTTTTCAGAATTATTAACTCAGTATAAAAATTAGACAGGTACACATTCAGAAGTTAAAATACAACTGAATGAATGCTTCATATGAACCTGTTTCTGCTATTGACTACACTATTTAGGATTCCTTTCATTTCGTTTGCTTTTGCTTGATGTCAATTTCCATAATCAGATACTGTGCAGTTTTCATGGTGTATCACCAATCATTAACATTCCTCTTGATTATGCCATTAATTTGTGCATCAATATACTGTATCATACTGGTATAACTTCTGCTGACATATCTGAGTCAGATTAATTTTAGCTACATCTGATGTTTGTTTTATTTTCAATAACAAGCTCCTGCATGGGTAAACTGATGGTATTGCCATGGGTTCTCCCATCAGCTATCTTCTGTTTTTTTAGTGTCACAAAGTACATTTATTAAGTACTGGAATACTTCTAACTGTGGTGTGCAACATCAAGTATGTGTAATGGAGGTAGCTAGATTGGTTCCATGTTCAGCCATCATGGCTATTCATAAGTGAAGATTATTCTACCTCTGTGAAAATGTATGTACTATGACATAGCTGGCCACTCAGTTCTTTCCCTTTCAAGCATGAGAGATTTAATTTTTATCTGAGTGCTTGTTTTGAGACAGTCCCTGTATATTCTTTATCAGCTGGAAAAAAACAAATAGAACCGGTTTCTGAGTTGTTGGAAACACTGGTTGTCCTTGTACAATGTTGTCTCTCTAGTTTGATTAGAAATGATGTAGAGAAGAAAGAATTGTCTTGGTCTCTAAGATGCAGATGTTCTTGTGTTGGTTGGAAACATAAGCCTGAACTTAAATGTGCAGAACTAGTTTATCGTTTGAGTTGATGCAGCCCAATACAGTGCTGGTTAGCCAGTGGTAATCCAAAATGTTTCCTTGGCCAATAGCATTAATGTTCTGATATGCTTAATAATTTTGCATTTTTTTAAGTAGAACATTGTTTTGTTTTTTTTTTTGCTTAGTAATAGCCATTTTCTCTGAATATTGTCTAGAATGAAAACGAAGTCCAGATAACTTGTCGTAGTTGCAAACTATTGTGCTCTTCCTGTAGTTCTCCATTTGTGCATCAATGATGTTTGTGGTTCTATGAAAATCATGGCTCTCTCCATTTATTTCTAGGAGAATTTTAGATAATATGTCAGCAGCTGAGTCATCTCTGCAGACAAAGTCAACCACCTTGGCCCTAACTTAGCAAATTGTTTTTTTTTTCTCTCCTTCAGTTTTTAACTTTTCATGTTATATATCTACTTCTTTTGTTGCTGCTAATAGGTTTTACTACATTTAATACTCAGCATGTCAGTTTACTATGGAGGTTGGAAATGAGGGAAAATCATCTTTCCTTGACGCTCTGTGGTCACAATGGAATACTTTCATCTCATTTTTATATGAATACAATTTATTTTCCTCTATAAATCCTACAAATTTTTTTCTTTTCTATAATTTTAATAATGAAGTGTCCTTTATTTCTAAAATGTAACAACTTAATGGTTTTTCAAAACATTGATGAAAATGTGTTTAAAGTATTCTTACAACTGAATTTGCCTAAACTAACTTAATGTATTGTTCATAAAGTAATTTACCAATTTCATTTTTTTAATTAAGTTGTCAATCTTACCAGTTAAAGAAAGATTTATTGTAATTTCTGGGTTATAAGATGAGAATTGTTTTTACTGGAAATTCAGATCTCGTCTTATAATCCAAATTGACTTTATGTGGATAAAATTTTAAAAATCTTAATTGTAAGTATCAAAATCCCTATTTATTTTCAAAATTTCACCTGTTTCATCACATAAATCCTACACAGCAGCCTTTAGACTGGAAGTCATAAGATTTGTTGAGGAATATGACTGCTCATTGAAAGTACAGTATCAGTGAAAAATGTGTCTGAGAATGGTGCAAGACAAAGGATGCTGCCCTGCGAACAACAAAGAAAACTAAGAAGGAAAATTGTGGGTGTGCATGTTCATGGAAACACATTGAGGACAGGTTAGAAGAGTATGCATAATCACAACATGCATCGTGTTGCAGACTTAACATCATTCAAGTGAGAATAAAAGTGAAGCAAATTTCCGCTAGTTGGGAGTGGAGAACACAACACTGTGGTTGGTACATCATGGTGTTTCCACTTTGTGTTTAGAAAAAGACTGTCAGGCAGTGCACAACCATATCACAGAAACTGCCTGAAGACTTTGAAGAGAAGTTAGATTATTTTCTAAAATTTGTCGCTACGAAGACAGGGGAAGAAGAAAATGTTGAAATTTCGAAAATCATCAACATGGATGAAGTACCATTAACATTTAATATTCCTATAAATAAAATTATAGGCAACAAAGAAAAGAAGCAGTAACCATCAGAACAACAGGACACAAAAACTCTAATTTTACAATGGTGTTGTCATGTAGTGCTGACAGCTGGTTACTCCACAGTAATATTTAAAAGAAAGATGATGCCAAAGAATTTAGTGAGTGGCGTTATGGTGGAGGTGAACCCAAAAGGATGGATGGACAATGATGATGAACAAATGGCTGGAGAAGTGCTACTCACATTGGACTGGTGAATTTTTCCAGACAAAGAAATCCATGTTAATTGTAGACTCTATACATGCGCACAGCAGTGAAGAAACAAAAGCTAGAGTGGCTGGAAAGAAGACTGTTTCAAGTATCATCCGTGCGGTGATGACAAAGTTACTACAACCACTGGAGATTTTTTTCAGTAGATGCTCCAAGTCTAACTAAGACAGATATAGGAAGCATGGATGTCCACAGGTTGTATGTATTGTGCTTCCTATGAGACTTTTACACAGTGGATCAAACATGCATGGGATGGTGTACCCAAAACAGCCATTATTAATGGCTGCATCAAAGCTGGAGTGTGTTCAAAAGCTCGAAAGATGACCAGGATGAAGACAACTACACAGAGGACAAGGAATGCTTTGCACTCTGTTTTTCCCCCCTGAGTTTTCTGCTGTCTTCTACTCAGATACTGAAGATGGGAAATTTGAAGGCTTTTCTGAAGCTGAGTTGTGAGCAAGAATTGCTCAGTAAGTAATAAAAGAATATAAACCATGAACTAATTTTCTTTTCTATCTATCTATTCTATATATGTTATTCCATGGTGAAACCTCTAAAATTCAGAATTATAAAGTTCGGAAACTCCAAAATTTGGACTATCTGTGGCTTCAGGATCTTAATTCCGAAATTCGTAGATTTGGCTCATTTGCCAGTGTATTTCAGAACCTTGCCACTCGCCAAACCGGGTGCCACCAGTGCTCGCCTGTTGGTTGTCTTGCATGTTTTGACACTACCCTCCTCACAGTATCATGCTCTAGAGAAATTGCCCTTTATATTTTGCCTTTTTTTATCACCCCTCTTAATTATGCTTCCCACTCAAAAAAAAAGAAAGCGATTGATGATTCCGCAAGGGAAGTCAGTTGTCCGAAATGTAAGCAGGAATTTACAACGAGAAGGTTGAAATTTTGAAGAAGTTGCAAGAGGGAATGTCGCTGCATTGTTTACTTTAAGAGTATCATGTTGGAAAGTCCACCATTTATGACATAAAGAAGCAAAGTGGTGCAGCTTCTGTTTCGATAATGGCTACAAATTATATCTCAGCACAAATATAATTTTCTAAGTGATTTTTTTTATTTTTTATTTTTATACAAATTTGTATTTTTTAAGCAGAGAAAAATCTGTTACATAAGTAAATCAGATACATTTATTTGCACCTTTGCTTGTATTTTTAATGTGTTTTCAGTTAGAGTTTACTGTATTTGTATACTACATTCTTTACTTTCTTTGTTTATTCGAAGTATTAAGTTTTCGCCTGTTTGTATACATAATTTCTACATTTTTATTCCAAAATTTGGAAAGGCCCAGGTCCTGTCCAATCCAAATTTCAGAGGGCCGACTGTACTCGAAGGCTATCTCGCATGTTACATGTGTTATGAAGAACCATATTAAGAGTTGAATATCTAAATTTAAATGTCTGTAGGGAATTTCAAAATACTCTCTCCATGATTCAAAACAAGTCAAAAATGTATTTTTAGCAATGAATTCAGGAGACTTATCCATGAAGCAGTTCATCAATATGTTTAAAAAAAAAGACCTCATTAATATCCGTGAGCATGGAAGTACCTTACACGGCAGGTTTTTCTTTTGTTTTGTTTTTCTTTTTTCTGCTGTTTTGCGAGACTTCACGTGGCATTTTGACTAGTTAAGGTAAACTACGCTATCTTATAATCTGCTTTGTCTTATCTATGAATGAAGTTAAGAAATATGGATATTTAGCCCATTCGTCTTTTGACCTGCGTTGACTAATAATCTGGAAATTATGGTAATCATGCTTTGTTTTTTTGTTTGTTTTTTTTTTTACTTTATCCATTTTGGAATTTCGTTTAGATTTCAATTTTCAACAGAAACAATTTTTTTTCTTAGTTTAAAGAAGTTTGCGTTGCATCCATCAGGCGGAGAGTAGTTGGCCCTTTTTAGTTGTCAAAATTTTTGCCACAATCATTTTTTGAGTTCAGACTTCAGTTTCACAAATCCTTTGTTTTCCAAATACCTGAAGCTTATTTTTAATGGACATTATAATTCCATACTCCTTTCTCTTAAATCTGCATGTATTTGGTGCTTTGCCTTTCCAAATTTAATGTAAAGAAAGTTTGATTGATTCCGATTTTTCTCTCCTTTTTTGTGTTGCAGAGCTGATTTTTATATTCTGACAATGAACTAAAGTTGAGTTCCCAAAGTTTGTTTGGTTGTATTTTTACTTTTGTATTTTTTTAAAAAATTTTCTTTTACTATTATTTTTCTACTTTTACGTTGCTATTTGTTCTATCTCTTAAAATTTAAAATTGTTCCACTAAGTTTACTAGCCCTGCCATATCCTAATTGATGGCAAGGTTTAGAGTAACAAATTCTTCAGGACAGGTCACATGGTCCTAGATGCCCAAGAATCAGCACTTTCAGGCAAGACAGGTTCATGCAGCTTTCTACTCTTGAGAACAAGATCAACACTGCAGTATCTTTGCAACAGCAAATACAGCTGATCAGCATCAACAGACAAACAACCAGGATTCTTTAACCTTTATAAAAGTTCACTGTAGACTTTGCCTCAATTGGTTCATGATTCATATTTGATATATTCAAAGTGCTTCATTGATATTTGCAGATAAGTCTAATTCTTTTCTGCATTTCAATGATGGTAGGTCACACAGGTACAGTTGCTGTGGTAAAACATTTGCAATGCTACTGCCTATGAACATAATTGGTATGATGGAGTCTCAGATGATATGAGTAGCTGTCACTGGCAGATTCTTCATAGTAATCTGACAGGGCAATGATTTAAAACTGAATGTTAGATTATTTATAATTTTAGATATTTAAAGCCAACTTCAGCATTAAATTATATATAAATACCTACCATCAAGATATTTGGGATTGTGGTGGTGTTGCTCTTCAGTGGAAATAATTTTTCAGGTGTTAATCTCTAACTGGAAATGATCGTTTATTGACATTTTAGTCCTGGAAAAATATGCTTGGCTTTGCAATTTTAATTTTTATTATATAATGGCTGTGATATTTACATTGATATCTATATCCTTCAGCCGTTCAAATGACATCCAGCTGGATACGATGATGGAGCGGTTCTTTTTAAACTGGCATCCAAATTCTCCTTACATAATATTGTGAATGTGATGTAACTGCCAAATGAAAATGGTGATGGCTCTTTATGGCCCTCAGCAAAAATCAAGTAAAGAGATTTTTCAAGAATACTTTGTAGTTTTATTATGACATGCACATTCTTTTTTTTTTTTTTGGTCTTTTTTCTAGTTGTTCCTTTACCAGAAGAGCTAAAACTGGCCATTGTAGAGTCTTTGAGAGCTGTGGTGAAGAACACAGAATTATGGTTTGTAGATATTCTCTAAGATTGTCCCAACTTGCCATTTGCCATTAGAAACATCCAGAACCTTGAACCCATATTAATCATTTATGTTTGCCTTTGTCATTTACAGATGACAAGTGCTCACTTTAATTGTTATTTCCTTATTGGTTTCCCAAATTTTTGTCATAAAAGAATTTAAATACAATTTTAAGAAGACCAGAAAGTCGTATTCCTAATTTTCATATAAAGCGTAGATTATTTTCTCTAAAGTAAACAACAAATATCAGAGGCCACTTGTTTTGTTGCTTTCCTTTCGTTGAAAATAGATAGGCACTGGGATTGCTGATCCGTTGAGCAAGAGTAATTTTTTTGTTTGTTTTTTAGAGCTTCGTTATCGTGTGATTCTCTCTCTCTCTCTCTCTGTCTGTCTTTGCAGCGTAGTTTTGGAAAACCTTTATACTGTCAAAATGCTACCATTTTTGGGGCATGCAGTATCATTGATGCTGGCCCTTGCTGAAAAAGAGAGAGCTCGTAACCTTAGAATCTCAGCCATGCAACTCCTAGTGGATCTCAGCCAGACTGATGTTCACCGTAAGTATGCTTTCATTGAAGAATATTTAGCTTGACTACCCTTTTTAACCCATTTCAATAGCTTCATCTGCACAAAAAATCATTACATTGTGCCAGCGGACCTATGAATATCAGCTTAACTGGCTTTATTATGTTAAAAATGTATCTTGAATCTATAAAAAAGGTGACAGTAATAGTCCCCCCCCAATGGCTTGTCTTTTATTGATAACAGAATAAACTATTTTAGTGATGATGTCACTGAACTCTTTCTCCAGATGGTCGCCTCTAGACATCTCACATTGTCAAGGATCATTTCTCTGGTGTCTGTAATCTCTTAAAATACTCGTTGTCTGGATGTAGAGTTACCTCTAAACCACAGTCCAGTGGAACCACTGTTATCCGTCTCCAGCCACGGATTTGGCTGGTCAACAAAACTGTTCTATCTAAAAACTTCGTGTTCTCAAGGGAGATAACTAACAATTAAAAAAGAGGGATTTTTTGGTTATCTCCCTTACATTTTAACAAAACTTAATTTGACTATTAATTTAATGTATGTATTTAATTTATTTATACTAATATTTCAAGTAAAATTACGTATAGAATTTCGTAGAATGTCTGAGGTGAGGATTTTTTTTGTTTTTAACTAAATTTATTAATTCTCCAAATTGCTGATATTCTCTTTGTTTTTTTTTTTTAATTTAGACAGCCAAAGTACAAGAATTTTAATAGGTGACATATTTGCATCTTTCATTCCTCGAATTTCTGTTGTGTTGTGCCATATAATCACTGGTGATACTAAGCAAGGCCAAGATGTTACAATGGTGAGTGTTCAAGCAGTAAACTCAACTAGTTCATTCCGATATCCTAAAACCAGATGTTGAACTTAATTTCATTTTCCATGTTGACAATTTTCAGAGAACTTCTGCTCATTTGACAAAACAATGTCAGAGCTGCTGTCAACTCATCATCAGAACCGAAAGATCTGGATTTTTAATTCAGTAGATGTCAAATTGAGACTCCTAAAGAAATGCAGTGGACCTTCAGCCTAATCAGTGGTTTTATTTGTTGTTTTGCGATGTTTGGCACTTGAATCTTTGATGGTAAATAACTTTGTGCATGTGATGTTTTACCTTTTTTTGAGAATGCAGGAAAAAGAATTCCATGTTTATTTTTCTGCTTTAAATATTTGAATGTGTAAGTTTTGCAGTATATTCTGAACCAGGAAATATTCTTGGATAAACCGAAGTTAATACATAAAATATAGTTTTCAGGCAACAACAAAATTGTATGTTTTTGACAATTCAAAACTCTGCTTTCTGAGATGATTGTTAAGAATATTATAACTTTTGTTGTTAATCATTTATCATATAAATACAACAACTGAAGTTTAACATTAGCAAAAAAACTGGTAGAACACAGCATACAAAAAATTGTCCAAGTCTGGAATGAGTGCATTGAATCCAACTGAATTTACACTCAACATAAAAGAAGCTGAGGAACAAAATACAAAGATAAACATATTACATAAAGTGGAATAATGTGCCTTTAAATAAGGAGAGTTGGTAAAGGGAATGAAACCTAAGAGAATTATTATAGCAGAGAGAGGGGTGGATTAATTATTATTGTTAAGAATGGAGTGTAACTATGATGAACAATGATTATTAAATAGGAAGTTTAAAATGTGAACAGCATATGGCAAGTATCTTGTGGTCATTCAAATGCAGTTATTGGTTAGAATTAAGAACAAGATGGTTTAATATGGTAGAATTCTTCATTTCAGACAAATGTGTAGTCATATTGTTTTATCCATGTAGGTGGCTTGAAAGCTCTGACATTGTCATATAAGCAGCATGTGATCCTCTCTGGAAAGGAATTTTATTCTACCAGTATTTTTAGAAACAGATAATGAAGCTGAAGATGCTGAGTATAGATTTGGGAAAAAAACAAGATTAATTAAAGATCTTTTTAAACAATAAATGAAACCACAAAATGAGTGGCTGATTATATACCTGTTTTTTTTTTATATATATATATATATACCATTCCTAAATAATTGAAGCAAATACGCTTTTGAAAGTACTTTGCTTGTGTATTTTTCTATTAAATATTTTGAAAATCCATTAGTTAAAGATCTATGATAAAGGTCACATAGCAGATTTTTTTTTTCACTTTATACAGTACATTTTTAAAAAATGATGAGAATGGAACAAAGCTATCACATTTCGTTTATAGTCCTGTGTATGTTAAAAAAGTATTTAAAATGATTATTATCATGGGTGCAGTTAACATCAAGAATGGATAATTTGCCGCTATGCTCTTACAGGTGAATTAAGTTATTGTATAGTGCTGTTAGCAGCAGCACCAGAAGTTAATGTGAAGATGTCAGCATACCTATAATAAAACAATGACTAGAATAATCTGGAATGTTTATTAAGAAATAAAGATATTTGCAAGGATGGGACCCACTGGAGAGCTAGTCTGTGAATAGTTCAGTTTGAATAAATAAATTTCTCATTGAAACTGCTGATTTTACTTTTGTTTTTCAATTTGAAATTGTATACTCCTGTGCAATATTTAAAACAATTTACAATATAGAAATTTGGAAGATTTCATTGGAAAACTGTGCTGCAAAACAAAATGTTTAAATATTTAATTTACTAACAACCCTGAAATTCTGGGTTTTTATTGCAGGTAGCAATTGAAACATGGAGAAAACTGGTTGGTTTGGTGATGGATGATACACTAGTTAAACACAGCCAGAACTCTAACCAGAAATATATTGACAGTAGGTGCAATTTTTTTGTATTGTCACTAAGCATATTGCAAGCATACATTGCAGTTTTTATTCAAATTAAAATAACTGATTTTTGTTCTATATTTTAAAAATATCAAGATAAAACAAGTTTTGCATGTTAATCTTCTTGATCACAAAGAGTTATGTGCATTGATAATTTGTGACCACCACTGGAAAGTGAATTTGAGAGATTGCAATAGGCAAACTTGGAAGATATTCTGAGCCGCCCACATGCTACAAGCATCTTTATTCTCAGTTCCTGTTCTGCCATTGTTGTTTTCAGCAGCCATTGAAGACAAGAGGCTGCAGAGCCTGTTAGTGGTGCGAAGTCTCTCATGGGTGAAGTCTACTGCAGAGAAGCTCAACTTGCTGGTGAAGCAGATTGCTGCAGTAAAAAGGCATTCCAAATGGCGGGTTCGTCAGGCTCTGGTAGAATGGGCAGAGCACTTCATCTGTCACTGCAGCTGGTGAGTTTCAAGATGATCAGGACACATTATTTAGGCATGGGTTCCTTTTTTATCATTTATCTTATTGTACTGTTGGTTTTTTAATATTTATTTATGTATGTGTGTATACATACACACATATATATATACATTATCTATTTAAAATGTCAAAATATCTAATACCTCACTGCATCAGCAATACTCTTGTCAGCTTTGGGTTTCAGGAAATTTGCCATCTTGTCAGAATTATTATCTAAGTAAGCTGTCTCTCATAAATATAGGTAAATCATGCAGTGCTGAGCAAAGGTCTTAGGTAATCCATACCTTTATTCATAAATTCAACTGTAGAAAGAAATAAAATGAATTAATGAGACATAATTTATTGAACAAGTATTGTGCGGTAAGTTGGATGAAAATGATGAATTAAAAATCATGTATACTAATATTTAGTATGTCCATTCTTTTCTCTGAGTACTAGTTGGGAGATTCTCTTGTAATTCAGAAACTATCAACTGAAAAGTTGTTCCATGCATCTACTGCCACTAGATTTTTGGCTGTTGGTCATTGTTCATGTCTGAGTAGTCTCAAACATATTCCATAACAATATTAATGTCAGAGCTTTGTGAAGGAAACACCAGTAAATTTAGCACTCCACTCTCTTTTTTGTGTTGTAAGTATGTTTTGAAACACTGACAGTAATGTTTTGGATAATTGAAGGAATAGCATGGTGAATAAGAATCTGCTTGTGTCTGGCTACATTCATGTTTCCTTCTATTACTTCATCTCCAGTGCCCACGGCTAACCCCTAAACCTGAATATAATTTCCACCACCCTTTACTATAAACTGCAGATACATTTTCATATGCTCTTTTCTTGTGTTGTTCTTTCTCTTAGACTTAAAAATGCTAAACTTTAACTCATTGTTCTTGACTCCAGTTTTGGTGTTGGCTGGCGTATTTGAGTTGCTTAGTCCAGTGCTGCTTAAACTATTTCAGTGTCATTCACCCTCGAGTCTTTATCACAATAAATTTCCTTATGTTTTTGGTAATTTTCGTCTCACTCTCCCTTGTGTATAATTTTATATGTAATTCATTTTGTCACATGAGCAAAAAACATAAATTAACTCATTTCTTAAGTGTTTATTTTATTCAAGTTTTTCAACATCCCAAAAATATGTAAAGAAAACTATGAGTGACAAAAAAAATTAACACAGAAAAATTATTAGAATTTTTCTAGTTTACATAAATTTAAGTTAGTAAACAGCAGTCTTAGAACTTAGAATTAGATTCGTAGGAACAATGTTTTCTTATTGTGTATGTTTACCACAAAAAAAAAATGACTAGGATGTTCCTGTACTCCTGTGACAAGCTTCTTAAACCGAGGTTCAATTTCCTTCTCCAAAGCAACCCGCATTACCGAATCAGCATACTGAAGTGAATTTCGTTTTTTGGTTTTCAGTTCTACCAAGGTCAAAAATCCTTGTTCAGACAGGAAAGTTGTTGTATTCAGGGAAAGCAAGTAATCCAACCCAGTAGTCTCCATAGTAGGAGTACATCTCAAAAGATGGTTTTTGAGTGAAGTCATAATGAAGCTCCATCAACACTTCTGACATTTCCCCAACATCTGCTCGCTTGGTGTGGCTGGTGATAAAAGGATTAACTATCCACATCTGATTTTCCAAGTCCTGCAGATGCTTCTGAGGAAAATGTGTTTCAAAATTTATAGACAGCAACTGCAGATGGTAAGAAATGATGTCCTTCAGTGTTTTCTCCAGATCAGGTTGTTTTTCTTCCCACTCACACTCTTTGAGGAAGATTTCCAAATTTGGGAAATTGGAGAAATTGCCTTTACGAATGCTACTAAGCCACATGATGATCTTCATTTTCATGGCTTATATTTTCCCAAGGACATCGAGGATGTCACCTCCTTTTACCTTGAAGTGACAAGTTGAGCTGATTCAAATGTTCAAAAATGGAAGTCATGTAGCACAATTTGACCAGCCAAAAATTATCGTTGAAATGTATTTCTTTCATGTCACCTAGCTCAGTAAAAAATACAGACAGTTCATTCTTCAGGGACAGTACCCTTTCAAGGACTCTTCCACGTAACAACCATCGAACCTCAGAATGCAGGAGGAGAATCATGTGATCTGCAGACATGTCCTTGCATAGCTCTGAAAACAGCCAACATTTTTGTGCTTGTTGGCGAATAGTGTTGACAATATTCACCATATCTTGCAACAATTCTTCCAATTCATTTTTCTGGTCATTGCAACAAGTGTTCAGTTTCTTGGCAGCCAGTGCTTCCCAATGTAAACAACAGTGTAAAAAGGTGCAATTCTGGGATTTTTATTTGATGCGAGCAGTGGCTCCTTTATGCTTCCCCACCATGGCTACAGCACTATCTGTAGTCACAGCAACACATTTGCTCCAAGGTAAATTTTCATTTTCCATGAATTCATCAGGCTTTGAGAAAATAAATTCACCTGTAGTTTTCTCTCCGACTGGCAAACAAAAGAGATAATGCTCTACAATTTTTCCCAAGCTTTGATCCGGGAAACGACAATACCCAATGAGTTGTGCATCGTTCTTAATGTCCATGGTTTCATCAAAGTGCAGAACGAAAAATGGTGCTTCCAACAGTTTTGCCATCAGCTGATGCTTCAAATCTTCAGCAATCGTAGTAGCTCGGAAGTTTCATTGTGTCATTGGACAAAGGAATTTGCACTACTTTATCCATTGCTTGCTTTCCACCATGTGATAAATTGGCAACGATTTTCAAACATGGTTTGACAACTTTCTCAGCCTTTGTGTATGGCTTTTTTTCTTTCATGAGCACATATGCTATTTGTAGAGGGGGAAGAAGAGAAGGTCTTTTAGTCAGAGTGTCTTTCTTTGCCATCGAATGGAAGAAATTTTGCTGCTTCCACAAATACTCACAAGTGTTTTTGAAAAACTGTATGGACTTGTTTTGATGATTGCTATACTTTGTTCTTAAATGAGTCTGTAATTTTGAAGGAGCCAGGCACTGGTTGCTATATTTTACACTGCAAAACATGCACTGAGCTCTGGGAGTAGGGCTTGTTAGTTCATCTTGGGGAAATAAAAAGCCATACTTGATATATTATTCATTCCAGTTTCTTTTCTTGAATTTTGAGGAGAGGGTACTTTGGTCCTTGTATTACCTCTTGAGATTAAGTTTTTCCTTGCCCATATCATCATTAAGAGAGTCATCATCTATAACATTCATAGCTGCATTTTTAAGCTCGTTATCCTCAGTTTCCTTGTCACCCTTCACAAGTGACTTGTCTCCTGAACATACCTCTTCTTGAGTCCTGTTCATTTCACTTTCTTTTGGAAATGAACTACTTCCTTCTGCAAACTCTTCCTCTAGAGCTGGCTTCTTTAGGTACTTCAACAAAGGCATGGTAACTTTTAAAGCAATTGATAATTCAGATTAGCTTCTTCCAAACAAATAAACTTTGCAAATAATAATTTTTTAAAATTATTTTGTATATAAATAATTGAACCGACTATCACACAAACTGTGGTTAACTTTTAAAGCGATTAAACCAGTGCTTGTTTAGCCTAAGTATAGAAAAAATATAAATATCTGAGTAAATTAAGTCATTCACCCTTTGTTGTAACGGGTTCACCCTGTCCTGGTCCATCAGTATGTGCTGGTGGGGACAGTCTCCAGGCAGACAAAATAGGGTCCAAAGTGCTGGGCATTTATAGCCTTATGGGCCAGACTGGATTAGATCACTGGTGTCAGTAGTCTGTCCAGACTGGTGTTTCACTGTGTGGTTTGGTCAGCTGGGCCCAGCTATCAGACCCTGTCTGGTCTGAGCTGTGGATGCGTAATACCCTTCATGTTTCATTCACCCTTCATTCACCCCCTCTAGTTTCATTCACCCTTGAGTGAACCATTCACCAGTTTAAGAAGCACTGGCTTAGTCTAATTCCTTTTATGTAAAAAGGGTTTTTTAATTGCCATCCCTTCTTTAAGTCCACTTCACCCCAAATATATTCCTACTGTAGATTCATGAAGCTGAATCCAAGGATTTTTCCTGACTTTGTTTATTTCCTTACAAGATATTTTTCTATTCCTTAGAGAAGTTATCTTCGGGTACTTTTCATCTTTCTTATATAGTTTTCTGGATTGTCCACACATTTTCCCATTAGAAACTGAACTAATATCTTGAAATTTCTTGAGTGGCACATCTTGAAAATCTTGTTATTGTACTTATGTTACATTGGAATTTATGTTGTTTATGGAGAAATATTTATGGCTATTAGCAATTGATATCTTTACCATTTTCATTCCTTCATTTTCCTGAAAGGAAGGAAAACAAAACAATCATTAGTATTTTGTGTAAGGTTTCCTAAAACTTTTGCACAGTAATGTGTGTGTGTGTGTGTGTGTGTGTCTATATATATACTTGTATATTTGGTGGCAAAAATTGCATCTAGCATTGGGATTCCTTTCATTGGTTCTCCAAACTACTTGACCTCTGTCCTTTGTTTTGTTTTGTTTCAGTACAATGACTGAGAGCGTTCCCTACTTCCTGGAAGTTCTTGTGACCCTTCTAAGTGACGAGTATGCTAATGTTGCTTCCAAAAGTCAACGTACCCTCGAGCTCTTCAGTCGCCATAGTCAGGAACATGAGTCTCGGCCACTTTTGGAAATTCTAGAAGAAAGCTTGCTGTCATTAGTCACATCACTTCCACGGCAAATGAGAATAGCTGGTGGGTGCTCATATTTTGTCTGCTGCATTTCGATCCTATGTTAGAATTGCTGATACAAGACAAAAGGGGCAAAAAAAAAATGTCTTTGTGTATGATGTGTATAAGGTGTTTCATAAGTAAGTAGCATTAATTGTATTATTTTTAATTAGAAAGTTACATTTAAATTACAAAGAAAGTAAAATAAAAGGAAATCTATGGATGCTTAAGCAAGGGTTACAGAAGATGTTCAAACTGGTGTCCTCCACCATTCACATATTGTTGTAACCTTTTCCAAACAGAATGTCAAATTTTTTGGCATTAGGGGTTCATCAATTTGGAGAAACATGTCTTTTATGTATATCTCTTCACTGTTTAAGGATTTCGCGTGTACACACTGTTCTTGATAATTCATTGGTATGAGGTTTGGGAACCTAGCTGACCACTAGCATTTGCCAATCCTGTGTGCTATAGAAATATATCATCTAAGAGGTCATGGACAACTCAAACATAATGAGGTGATGAAATATATAGAACAGGTGTTTTGTAAGTTAATTATGGATAATATAGGGATGGATAACTTATGGAACTACCCTCTGTCTCAGTGTGTGTGTGTGTGCGTGTTTGTTTTTTGTCGTGTGTTCCATAATTAACCGAATAAATTCAAATAATCATTTCTCTGTAACAATACATCATGCTGTAAAAATGCAACTTGCAAATAACAATATGGTATTATTGTGGTGCATAATTGAAAAGGGTGAAACACTTTTCTGGAGGAACGAGTGTGGTGTGTTCAGAGTTATTTTTTGTTGGAAAACATAGCAGAAGTTAAAAGTTAGTGGCATAGAGAATTCTGTTGTGATTCTCTCATGAAGAAAACAATACTGTCAGTGGATGTGCATTTTGAGGATACTGGAAGTCTTGTAGATTTGTCTTGCTTGCGTAGTGAAAGCTCCCTTAATAAAGAAAACTTAACTGCTTTCACTCACAGTTCTGGCATGATAGTTGGACACTGCAGTTATTGAGGGGAATTCTGAGATATGCCATGTTAAAATTGCTATCAACCACACTTGCACGATATTCTATGGAATGGAAAATTTTTTTTGCAACTAAATAAGCATGACATTTTCGTTCAACAAAGTCATGTATCCTTACACTGTTCAAGAGGCTACATTGAACTGCCCTGGTATTGTGGTTTAGCCAGGAATCTGGAGTGGCAACATTTTTGGTTTCTTGAGACAGTGGCACATTTGAGTCGCAGTCTTTCATATCTGCAGACATTGCAAAAAACATATTTCTAACTTTAGCATATGGGCAATTTATGGTTCATGCAAGATGGTGGACATGCCTATTATTATCTCACAGGTCAACGGTGGCTGGATGAAATGTTTCCTGACCAATGGATAGGCAGATGTGGTAAGCATTTTCTTGTGGGGTATCATAAAGGAAAAGACATTTAGTATGAAACTACACTTCATTACTGAACTCAAATTAAAATATTTTGCATGGAATGTCCTGAACTAATCAAAAAAAAAGTGTCATTCTGTAACCAGTCACCTGTGGAAGTGCTTAGACTTGAATGATGGGCAAGTTTTTAAATGTCTTATGCCTGTTTTCTTGAACTCAGAATAAATGTGGATTTAAATAATGTAAAACCAACTCCCTATGTTATTTTTATTTAAAATGAGCGTTTGAGTACATTCAGTTAATTATGGAAAACCCTGTGGGATGTGCGTGCATGTTCTTTCCTGTAGCATTTTGTCCACTAGACTTTTACTCCGATTTTCTGTATGACAGGTTCCTTTAAGTTATCAAAATTAGTATTTAGTGTATAAAGCATTGTGCAAATTATTGTGAACGTAAAACAAATATTATTTTATTATTGATTTTCATTAAAAACAACGAGTCACCAGTGCCAGAATTGTGACATCTGTTGCTGTTTTTTGTGTTTAAGAGTTAACTGAAAGTATTACATCAAAGAAAAGAACTAAAATAATCACTTTGAACAATCTCATATTTCTCACACAAGGAGAAATTGTCAGTGAAATCAAAGTTGGTGTGGAAGAGCGGTCAGTGAGATTATTAAGAAAACCACAGGTTCAGTATCCTTGTCCAGGAAAGATAAATGTGGAAGAAAGTGCAAAATGTTACTCAAAGATGAGCAAGCTAGATCCCAGAAAAACTAGTGATATGCTTATGCAGGAATTAGCAGCAGCAGGTGTCCAGGTACCATCATCAACTGTAAGACGTTGATTGCTTGAGGTGGTATACTAAGCCCAGAAACCTGTGAATGAAACAGTTGTTAACAAAAATAACGGAAATAAAATGCTAAATGTGGGCTCAGCCAGAAATATGCCGGTTGGTTATAAGAATAATGATGCAATGTTTTACTTTCAGACAAGAGAGACATTTTCTTGTTCAAGCTCAACAGTAGTGATTTATACACTATTCACCTGGTGAACCCACCGCTGGTTGTAATCAAACTGTGAGGCATCCATCAAAGAAAATGTCCTAAGATTGTTTTTCTGCACGATAAAGTGAGTCATCAGTATGATGCAAGGTATGATGAATAGTAAGAAATATGCTGAAGATATTCCTGAATACAGTTTTCCAACAGGATCTGACTCCATGCCATGTATCAAAATTTGTTAAAGAGTACTTCAGGATGAACAATATCAGCTGTTTAAATTGGCCAGGAAACTTGTCAGATCTCAACCCAATTGAAAATTTATGGGCTATATATAAGACTTCAAAACTGGATTGTACAACTAAAGAGAAAATGATCGGGATGTTGTTTCATGTTGTAGAAGTGAAATGCTGGTGCATTCCATGCCAAAGTGTGTTCAAGACTTTATTAAAGCTAAAAGTGGTCATATCAAATATTAAGGTTTGTTATAGTCTTCAAAATACATGCTGTTTACTAAAAACCTTTTTTTTTTTCATCCTGTTCACATTAATTTGCACAATACTATACATCTTTTTTACTACGTTTATTGCTTATTGTCATGATCTTTCTTTTTTTTTACTAATTAAAAATATCAAAAATTAAAACCAAAGAATTGTTCAAGAAATATAAACTCTATATCATTGAAGAATTAGAAGATGATTTTGGTATGCAGCCTTTGTACTCTTTATGAACTGAGCCAAAGTAAACATATAATGATTGCCAACTCGGACTTCAAATCCATATTAATACTTGATTATATATATATATTTATCAGAACTCTCTTATGTCCAAGGTAGCCTTTTAGGTTTTCCATAGACTCCAGGTGAACCATAACAAGTTTATCTGTATGAAGGTGATTGTCATCATACTGGAAACTGTCGTTTAGATTACATCTATTGGCAATGGTGATGATGACTAAGAATTTGCTTATACTTTTAGTGTTCATTATTCTAGCAAGTGAAATCGGTTTATCAACTTTAATTATGGAGCTTTTGAAATGCACCTTCTTCAAACTTCACTGTCTTAGCAAACTGCCTCCTCTTACACTCAAACAATTTGATTTTTTTACTCATTGGTGAACACTACCTTTTCATGGTTTCCATGCTCCAATTTTTGTGATTTCTTACCTATTTTTTTGTCTTATTTCCCGAAAACCCTGCTGCTTCAAGATTGTTTCACTATTGCAACACTAACCAACTCATTTGTGCTGGTACCTGGTTCTCTTGTGACAGCTGATTTATCTGCCCAACACTATCTCTTCCACAGAGAGCTGCTGCCTTCTTTTTTACAGCAGCCCTCATCTTTAATTGCCCTCTTTCCAATAATTTTGGAGCTTTGAGATTGTAGGCTTGGAAACTTGGGATTTCTTTGTAAAATCTCATATGTAAAGCCTTCATTCATTAGCATAACTATTCTTACTCCATGCTGGTAATTCTTTGCTTGGTGCCATAGCGGTGTAGAACTCAGTGTGCTCTAGAATGATAATTGGTTAATGCTCTTTGTTGTTTTTTTTTTTTAAATACTTGCATTTGCTGTTGTTGAATCAAGTAATGATATTAATTATTTAGTGTTTGGAGACAGCATAGCAAACAAAAACATACAGGTGTACCTCTTTCTTTGAACAACTCTGTTCTGACATTTGAGGTCAAAGGACATCTCATACAGGTTTAAGGTGTTTGGTGTTGGCCTTGGTAACCAAGCAAGTGTCCTGGGTCTCTTGATCACTGGTCAAGGTGCAAGCCAATCAAGAGTTACCTGCAGAACCTCCACTATGTGTACCAGAAAACCCTACTGGAATTCTTTACTTTTAAGACTGAGGCCCTCAAAGCCTGCCGCCACTGGATCATCAGCCACCCTGAGTACACTCTTAATAGGCTAACATCACTATATACACTTTGTTTCTGTAATTCATAACTCATACTAGGTAGAGGAACTTTGCATAGCAAAAGGCTTACACTAAAAAAACTGTCTTCTAATTCTTCCAGTGTTATGCTTTGACATTTAATGCATTATATTTTTTTGTATACAATTAATATCTGTCCACTGTTTTCCTTCTCTTGGGTTAGGAAACTGACATGCCTTATGCAGCAATTTCACTACTCACGTTCAAAAAAGAATAAATAGTATTTGGACATTATTCTTTCTGTTACGCAAAGAAGTTTTTGTTTGTTTCCATAATTTGATGGTACTTGTGTAGTGAAGAAAAAATATGAAGAAATATGAATTTTGTCATTTACACTAACAAATGTCATAAGGTGTGTGTGTGTGTGTGTGTGTGCATCTTTAATACATCATATATAAACATTTAAGGTTTAATTATGATATAATATTAATTACATTAAAGGATCTGCTGATAATTTTAAGCAGCTGAGAACCTTAATTATAGAGGACAGTATAATTCAGCTGCTTTCAAAAATAAATTAATAATATCAATAATTAATCAAGCATTGAGATATAAAACCAAAGAAATTTTAACAGTAATACATTGGTCTTTAGTTTATCCATGCCATGAATATGTTGTGCAAGTGTAGAGTCCATATTTAAGAAAAGATATTGAAATATTAGAAATACTTCAACATATTTTCCAGTTTGAAGTATTTAGAATAAGCTGAACAATTAAAAATATTACATTTACCATATTTTGGTTAGATATTTATGGCACTGGAGGTTTTTGAAATAAATAATGGGTTTCAGTGACACAAGTCAGCCAAGTTATTCAGTAGCTATCTTTAAAAATACTAGGGCCCATAATTAAAATAAGCTAAAGTATCATTGAGGAATGATATTAGAAAAATACTTTTGTTTTATGTCCAGAATGTATTATTGGTGAAGTTCTTGATAGTGAAAGCATGAACTGGTTTGAAAATCAAATTAATAAGCATTTCTTTTCTTGAATAGGGTTGCATTTCTTATAAGCCATGATGGTTCTTGCCTCTCCCTAGCAACCAAACTTAGCAGATGCAGTAATAGTTTACTCTTATTGTACAAGTTTGTATTTTATCAAAAGCATACTTTATATTCAGTTTTTTCATAGCAACATAATATAGTTGTGTATTTGCATAGCAGATATGTAAAACTTCTGGTATGATTGGCATTGTCTTATATCTGTTTTAGATGATGAGCAAAAGCTGTCATTGATAAAACTATTATCAGGCTACTTGACAATTCTTGGTAAGTTCTTTATGTACTGAGACAGTTTATTGGACTGGAGATTATGAACTCAGAATAAGTCTTATAGAGAACATGTATTTTTCTCTCTGTGAGACACATTTAAGAAATAGAAAGGTTATTAGCATGATTCTATGATTTTCTTTTTGTTTAGTGCAGAATACTGTATTTTAATTTTTTCAATACTCTGAGTAGTGGATCAGGATTATTTACAGAAAGTAGAGAATTAGTTTGGGAGTTTTCCATTGGTAAATAAACTAAATAAACCTACATTTCATTGGTCTTTTGGTGCGAAGTAATGGTAGGTTTCAGTAAATGTATCTATTTTTGTGTGGTACTACTTAACGCCATTGCACAGCAAAACAGTTCTTCTGGGGATTAGATTTTGATGACGACAACAGGGAAAGAGACACTGAAATGTAGGTTCATGTACTACTACTGACCTGGCAAGTGGCTGAACTAATTTCCTCCCCTCTGTATACCACACATCATTAATGCTTTCTGTGTTAATCAAGATCATTGTTTAAAGTCAAATAGTTTTAAGCTTTATGCAGCTCTCATTATCTTGTTTTTGAAACATACATGGATATATTTTATATATGTATATAAAAGCTTCCTGGCTGAAAAATGTTTACAATGACTAAATGCCATTCTACTTGATCAGATGTTGCTTACTGCTAGAGAATCGCTAACACAACACCACTTGCTGCACTATAAATGATGAAAACTACCATTGCCCAACGAACATTATAGCTGCAGGGACATCTTTTCTGCTGTAGTTGATTAGCCCTGCTGTCTTACACAGCACAGCTGCTTCAATCAGTACAGGTCAGATTTCTATAGTTGTTGCCATTTTTTTGAGTGTAAGGCTACTTTTGCCTGTATTAGGGTGACTACCAAATGTTAAACTTAACCAGTCTTGTTGAGATACATAGAAAACTATTAGAATATAGCTTTGAGTAATTAGTACATTACATGCAGGCATAGTATCTTCAGCTGGTATTTTTAAAATTTTTTATACAGGTGAACATGTTAACTGCCTTTTGTACTCGAGTACTCATTTAGAGCGATTTTCACTGGCTCTCCTCCAGGTGTTTGAGCTGGACTGTTCTGATGTGAAGATCGTTGAGGAAAGAACCCCAGTCATTGGACAAGGTGAGTGCACTTCTTGAAATTGTTTGGCTTTATATTGGATATATTTCATCAGGATTAGTTCAGATCTCCAAAATGTAGATTCATTAAATTAGGTGTTTTGCTGACTAATAAGGTGGTGGAGTGCTCCAAACTAACCTGCTACTTTGTATATAATGCATCACCAATAACTTTCAATTCTTGTCTCAGTACACTTCTTTGTTTTTGTTTAGTTTTGGTTTTAAATTTTTTGAGAAAGAGAAACTGATTTGCACAAAGAAATTTTTTAAATAAGTAAATGTTGGTAATTTGTAAATGCATGTTATAAAAGTAGCAGCAGAGTCTGGTGATAGAAACGTTTATGAATGTTTAAAGATATGGAATTCAGTAATTTGTATTTGTGATCCCGTAGAATATTTAAGATGAAATGTACAAAATGTTGTATTTTCAACAAGATCTCTCTTTAAATGTTTTGTTTTGTGGCTTAGAATGTCGGTTTTTATGTTGTCTCTTTCCCAGGAACTGTTCATTCAGGCTGGCGATCCGAGGTACAGACCCCAAGGAAGTACTTCAAACATTTTCATGATGACCAGATCCACAAAGAACTGAGAAATGTGTGTCAGCAACTTGGTAGTCATGGTAAATTGATTTTTTTTTCTTTTGCTAGTCCATTGATGAGCCATGTAATAAACACAAACCAAACTTCCTGGTAGTGTTAACATTCCACTTGCATACACTTCTATAAGTTAAAAAATTGTGCATTTCAGTTTACTTAAAATTAACTTCTCCTTTACTATAGTTTTCATGCTAACTGAAAATTATTTACTGGTGTGTCTCTATGCATATCCCTTGACAGTTTGATCTTCCTTTACTAGATTTCTCCTCAATGAACTCTTGACTAAACTATGACATTTGGATTTGAAACAAAAAAGAAAGAATATGAGCTCTTGCTGATTTTACTATATGGTTCAATGTATTTGGTGCTGTCTTTCACATTTGATAGGTGATGCACGAGCTTATTGGTAGACCACTGCTGTGGTTGAGAGCCAAAATTTCATTCCCACAAGAGTCTGACTCAGTTTGCTGTATCTTCCTAGCATGGTTTCTTCTCATTTTTCTTTCACAGTTGTTTGGATGAATTTTCTCTCTCATCTAAAAAATATAGAGTAAGAGTTTTCCTGTTGAAATACTCAAATTGCCAGATTTATTCGACAGTTCAGAGATCTCATTGTTGATTGATTCCTGCAGGGTACCAACTCGGTTCAGCATACCTCACTGGAATGAATTTCTTCTCACTCCTCTTCACTAGCCAGCTGCAAGTTTTCTTCAGATGCTTCACTTTCCTCTACTCCTCTAAAAACGAAGAGTTCTTCTATAGACTTTTGCTATTCATTCCTGGGAAAGTGATGATGATGAGAGTACTTTATGCAGCCATCAGATGGTATTGTTTTGTGGTCTTGCAACTAAGCTTCTGTATCATTCTGAAAAGATATATTCAAAATGGGCACCAAGAAAAATTGCTTTGCACAATATACATACGGCTTCACAAATAATATATATTAGCCTTCATTAATAACCAGTCTTGAATGTGTGTGATCAAAGAAAATCATGGCATTATTTCATAATTCATGTTTAGTATTGATAATATTTAGTTTAATTAATAAAAATATTATACACTACACATCTGTATGTCTGGAAATTTATTTCTTGATAATTTTGTCAACTTTTAACTGTACCTTGATAGAAAATAGAAAACTGCATTTAAAAATCAAGAATCCATTAGAGCTTAAGAAAGGGCCCCAGGGTTAAGTATTTTGAGGGGTGTTTGTTTAAATTTACGATTGATGCTATGAAATACTTACAAGGCTACTTATTTGCAATATGATTTCTGTTCTTTTCCTTCGACATTGAACCAGTACATCAGATGGCACCTAGAAAGGGTGCAAAGTTTGATTACTACAGAACACTGAACTTCATTGTTAGCACACTGCTATCCTTTGAGTTTAGAGCTTATCATTTGATACAACCAGAACTCACATAGAGTCAAACTGCAAAAATATGAAAATGTGGGAAGCCTTATGTTTTAATATTTTCTGTTTCTGTTCAGCTGTCAAAAGGCAGGGTATCCAACAGGTGCATTCTTTTGTCATTTGCAGTGGTCGATGGTATTTCCTACAGTGATAGACATCGTACGCATAAATTCACATAGTAATTCTAGTCTCAGCAAACTAATTCTTTAACCCAAACTATTTGTTCTGGGCATTGATGTCACTGGTTGACCAAACTAAAAGTTATCTGTTCCCCACCTGGACTCTTGATTTTGGTGGAGTTGTCTTCATAAGCTAGTTTTATTTTTAGCAGAAGTAGCAATAATTTAGTCTGTAGCAAAATGTTCTTCATCTCAACATCTATAGCACCCATGTTTGTACTGCCACAAGCTCTGAGCAAACTGAGTTGCTTTGTGTTGCTTACATGGCTTTGCAACAAGCATCTACTATTGTATCATCTGTGACAGTGCTGCCATCTCACGATGTCCTTAATGAACAGCTGTTGTACATCTATAGATATTACTTTTAAACTGATTAGCACAATGATGCACTTAACAAGATCACCTAGAACTTTAATAAAGAATAAACATTTCAATAAAAAGGAAGAATGATCTGTTTGACTGAAATACTGTTCTGTTATTAAAGAAAACGTAGCATCAAGACTTGGCTACTTTATAATTAGTCTTTATTCTCCTTGTATTGTGTTGGCAAATTGTTAAAAACTAGAAGAAGAAAAAAAGAATGTTGGTACCAGAACATTTGCAACTATTTTAGTAATTTAAAATCCCCCTGACAGATCTTCACTGTCAGCCAAACTAGGCAAATCTGATATTGTTAGCCTGTCTGAATGTTTGAAGTGCTGAAATATCAAAACAGTCCTGAAGAATGTTGAGCTCCTCTATTCTTTCTCTGCTTTTATCAAGGTCACAAAAGGACTTGGTCAAACCAAGCTTTCATACAAGGACACCAAAATGATGTTGGCTTTTGGTTCATCATCCCCAATGGCCAAAGAAGCTGCCCATAACGCCTTAGCTTTTCCTTTTCAATTATTTAGTAATGGTCATCCCTGAATCCCTCTGAGAAAAACTATCTGATGGATCTTCTCTTTGATGTCAGGGTGATGATGGGTTGGACAGAGAACTATTTGAATACTGATTTTTTATCATTGCAGGTGATCTGGATGTAATTGTAGATCATTTTTTGGATCTGTTCCATGAAACATCATTGCACAGAATGCAAGCAACATTGATCCTCAATGAAGTTTTGCTAGGAAATGTACAGAAAGGTACACTTGGAATTCTTGTCATAATTCCAAAATAGGTTTTATATATCCATGCAGTCTTTGTTTTCTGATTTTTGTAGAGTAGTCTAGTACATATTTTCAAATGTATAAATAATTAAAATTTAGAAAAATAAAATAACATAAAAGTTGTGTGGCCCAATATTTAATAAAGCTGTATGAAAGCTCAGTAATTAAAATATTTCTTAAATAAATTTTGTTTAGAAGCAGAGGAGCAGCAAGAAGAATTGCTGTATTTTCCATTTGAAAATTATTGTTTTTAATTGTGGATATTGCAGTGAATAAAACAGTTGAAGCCCATATTCTCAGTGTATCTTTAGGGCTAAATGGCTTGCTTAATATCTGCAAATTAACAGCATCATGGGCATTCTAGATTTCAACTCATGCACTTGTGCAGTCAGGCTGTTAACAGCTTTCACTGTTAACCTGTATTGTGGGTATGGATAGTTTTGGTGGGCTAACTTATGTTGACTTCACTGTACACGCGATATACTTAGCACTAATTAAGTCTTCATTAAATGATTGTTCAGCTATAATATAGATGCATCTGCTTGGGTGTACTCCAATTTCCTCTCATTAGTTCATTTGAAATCACAAATTTGGGGAAATTTGAAGATTTCTCTTTATAGTATTTAGTCAACATTAACATTTTTTTTTTGTTAATTTGTTTTGAAATTTGTAAGCATTTCTGTTTCTTAATTTATAGTATATTTTTTTACTTACTTTACAGATATCTCTGTACTGTTGTCATGAATTGTGCATGAAAATTTAAGTTTATTTTAGTATTTATTGACTTATTAAAGGTTTATTTTGGTGTTACTTGTCTGGAAAAGGTTAAAGAAAGATTTGCTAGAATGGTTAAGAAGTAAAAGACTTTGCGTAGCTGCTTTGATTGAACTATTGTTCAAAGTTAGTTCGGCTGTAGGGAAATTTTTCATGTGAATAATCGGCCCTGTAGTATTTGTGGTTCTCTGTACAAAATAAATGTCACCCTGGATTAAATCCTAGAAAATTCTTTCAGCTATTGTCTGTTATTTTTCGTTTTTTTTTTTCTTTTGTTAGCTTTCTCTTATGAACATGTTACTGTGAACACTTTGTTGAATTTCTACCCTGTCTAAATACAACCCACTTCGTATCTGTTTTTCATTCTTGCGTTCTGTTGTTTGTTTGTTTTTTTGATTTATAGAAAAATCTGCTGGCTCTGATGAAAATAAGAGCCAGGCTAGAGAAGAAAAGACAAAGCAAGTAGTAAGGTATGGTGTTTTTATATCCGAAAAAAGAGACTGCAAGAAACATAAAATCAATATGCTTAATGTTTTTTTTTTTTCCTTTAACCATCGCCCCCGAGTAATGTCATTGCTGCAGCATTGTGCCACAACCACCTTTCTCAAGGAGTAGCTGTTAGAATACATCTTATTATGATTATTATTGGTTTACCTGAACCTATTAACATGAAAAATGATCTGAAGTCAGTAATATGGTAAATTATGATCTTGGCATCTAGACAATATGTTTTCAGAAAAAAAAAAGAAAGGAGTTAGAGGTTATGGTTAACAGAAAATGGTGTGTGTAGAAAACAATGCATTTCAGTTGCAAAATGAATACTAGAAATAACTAGACCAGCATAAACCAAATAAATTTTATTTTTGTTATATAATTTTTATCTTAATCTACACCTTGAATATGCTGTGCAGGTGTGGAGCCAAAGAATATTGAAATATTAGAAAGAATTCGATTTTAAAAAGTTAGAATAAGCTAAATGATTTAAAAAATTAGTATTTATCTGTTATGTCTATAAGAAGTTAAAGGGGGAGAAAAAATATTCCAACAATGGCTTGGTAAATGTATGGAATGAATTGCCTGAAAGCTGTTTTGGAGTCAGACTAATTGGTGTTGGAGGATGGAGGATTGTTGTAAAGACAAAACTAAACTGGACTTTGGCTAAGGAGATTTAATCTGAAAATCTCAATTACGATACAAAGTCAATCTATGATGAATCAGCTAATGCTGAATTTCATTTGAACAGTATAAGTTCCTCAACTGATCTCTGTTTTATTAAAATTACATTGGAATTTCTTGTCAGCAGTTAATCTTCAGCCTTTAGTGTAACCCTTGTGAAATTTGGATTTGTAAATTGAGACCAAAATTAAAATAGAGTTAAGTTTATTCTGTATGTTTGAAGCAATACTAAGAAAATATACATTTTAGAAGTTTGGAGGGAGCAGACCATGAAATTAGTTATACACATTATTTTGTAGGATTTTGGTGGAAGAGTATCTGAACCCAGCAAACTTCTGTTTAGTGACCTGCCATTGTCCGGACAGCAGCAGCATCAGCCAGGAAAACAGGTCTCCCAGCTCCTTATCTGGTCTGATTGTCAGCAAACAAGAACTGAAAATTATTAACTACAACAAGAACATCGTCCAAATATGCCTGTTTCTTGAAGGTTTTGGGTGTTTTGCTCAGGTGATTTGATATTATTTGATGTTAATGAAAGAGAAGTGTGAAATGGTTTATTAATATTTGGTCTTTTTTATTCATTTGTAGTTGATCTGAAAACATTGTGACTTTCCTCTAGTGCACAAGTGTCTGCAAAGGGAGAGCAAGAGTGCTCAACTGCCCTCCTTGGAAAGTTAATGGTAATAGTGAAATGATGCCATTATTTTTTGCTTAATTCACCATGCTCACTGGTGCATGGTGAATCTGTCAAGAAATAACAAGTCTGATTACACTTAGCTGAAAGCCGATAGGTCAAAGGCTGGGAAGAGAGTAGCAATATAACAAAATACAATGAGGCACTGGCAGATCATGCATGCATCTAAATAAATAGCTAAACCATATATCTCTCTCTCTCTCTCATTTTGAGAAAAAAACTGATAAGTTAATTAAGAAATGAAGGGGTTGCAATTGGTTAGTGTAACTGTTTTGATTAGTTAGTGACCCTAGCAGCAATTTTAATTGATTAATCAAACTAAGTGCTAGGAGACACTTTCAGATCCCACTTTGTTATAAAAATTGACAAAGAAATTTCCATTCAATAGCTGATAGGTTCAGTCCAGTCATTTTGTTAATCATTTTTCAAGAATGGATATCAGAGAGTTTTTAGCAAAGCAGAAATTAGAAACACCAGAGAAGAAGGCAAGAACTTACAAACAAAGCTACACTATCTCTGGTCCAGATTCAGCAATGGCAGTTAAATTTGATCAATCAAATCATTCTGATAATAATCTTGATTATAATGGATTGCATGTTAATTTGTCTATAAAACTAACAGACAATCTTAAATACTGTCTACTTGTAAAAGTGACTTGTTTCTTGAGAATTATGATTTCAAAACACGCTAAAAGAGCATGGAGTTTCCATCATGTGTGGCTAAATCAATATTTATCATGACTTAGTTATTCCCACACACCTAAAAAAAGAAATATTTAAATATTGTACAGTTTTCCCATTGCCAGTTTATCATGGAACACAAGGAGCCTTCACTATGGCACTTTTCACAACATGTAAAGACTTTCATGAAAATGCAAGAAGTCATATTTTTGCTGCTTGGCACAAAAATGTGCAGGTGGATGCAACCTACTTTTTGGCCATCAAGAAAAAACCAGAAATTAACACTGTCTCTCAACTGGACAGTGCTTTGAAGTGGGACGTTGAACAGAACCAGAATATATTACTGTATATCTAATATTGCCAACCATTTATTTTGTTGTTTGCATGACATCACTTTACATAGTAAGAGAAGCAAAACTGGAAATGTTCAGATTCTATGAACCCATTTGGAAAATACTACAGCTAATGCTCACTATACATCTGCCCATGTAGAAAATGAACTAATCATTCTCCATGAAGAAACTATCAGGGAAGAAATAGTTTTTTTCGGCAAACAGTTACACTGGATTTTTTAGTAATTGCTGATTAAAGTGATGACATCTGGAAAGGAGCAATTGTCACTTGGTGTACACTTCATTGACACAACAAACACTGAGAATATTATCCAAGAGGAATTTCTAAGATTCACAAGACTATATGAACTGGATACTTCTATCATTGCCAATTCTAATTGATCAGTAGCTGCTCATAAACTCAGTCTAGTTGTGAATGACTTGAATTGTGTACCTGAGGTGTGCAATACAATTAGTACAATAAAGGCTATCATAAAATTTGTCCATGATAGTTTAAAAGGTGTCCTTTCCCAAATTTGCCACTACTATCTGAAACATACAGAACTTAAAAAAAAACATGAAAATATTAGAATTTTTCTGACAACTTTGAAAACATTTTTGATCAGTTAAGCACACTGGCCACTACAGCTTCAGGTAGAACACAACAAGATACACACCAATTAGAATCTGCTTCAAGCACAGTGATGCTTATTTTTTGTCTGACTGTATTTTCTACCTATTTGGCAATGCTAGAATCTGTAACTCGAGCTCTCCAAGTTGTTGAACTTGATATCATGAAAGTGTGTGCTCATGAGTTTATGAGTGAGTTCATGAACACTGACCAAAAGCAGAAAAACAATTTGACAAATTTTTCACTAAAGTTCAACAGTTGTCAAAGTTGAATATTGAATTCTGTTCCCAGACAATGCAGACGACAGACATTTTGATCTAATGTTGGTGGCTCAATTGTTGGGGAATATTTTCATTAGACATCGTTTATACCATATTGTGCTCAATCATTTCATCACTGGAGAACTGGTTTGCTGCAAAAAATAAACAAAATTTCTATATTTTTTGCCTTCATTCTGTACAGATGGTGTGAAGAATTCAAAAACCTAAGTATAAAAATAAATGAAATGTACAAAACTGAAAACTTGGAGGCTGAAGCTATCACCTGGGTTGAGATGTGGTCCAAAAACATGGAACAATGTGTTATCAAATTTAAAAATTTACTCATTGTGTCGTTAGACTTCACTGATCTATTCCCTTCCATTCATCAAGCATTTCACATCGCTCTAACTTCACCAGTAACAACTTGCACAGCACAATGAGAAGGATGAAAACGTGGCTCAGGTCAACAATGGCAGATGATTGATTGTCTGGACTTTGTATGATAAGTGTTCACAGAGCAAGAGTATCAGCTAACAGGCAAGAACTTACTCAAAGAGTAATGGATGAATTTGGACAAGACCAGAGACGTTTACCGTTAGTGTTGAATATTTTTTTGTTTGTTTGTTTGTTTCATTACTGTGAGTTCTGATGGGAAAGCACAGTAGCAAAGAAAGCATATAGTCAAAAAAATTAATTTAAAAGAAAGGGGGAAAAAATTTTTTTTTTGTTTTTTGACATTAGTATGCTTTCACTAAGCTCATTCCCCACACTTCACATCATTTCGTCCATTTTCTCTCTCTCCCTCCAAGTAAATTGGCAGCGTATGCAACCACAGGAATAACAACTGATGCCATTTTCATGTTTTCTAATCACCACTATTTGCTTCACAGCACTCAAACCAGGTAAAATTGGATTGCATTTGTGAAGAAATGCTGTGAACAACAACTTGTTCTGCTTCAGCGTGTAAAATCATCTTTCCTTTTAAGACCTTACCTTATGGTTGATTTAATTCTAGCATGTTCCACTGATCACCACTACCTGTACTTTTCTTTCATTATTTTTGACAACTATGAATATTTGTTTTAATAGATAGGTAACTTCATTGCTTGTATACCTGAACATGAATCCATGCACAATGAATATTTTAATAAGTGCTGTTTGTTTATAATGGTTTCACTGTCTCCAGGTAATTTTTTCTCTACTTTTTTTTCCTTTATTTCCCTTTATTTCTTTTAATTTTGTAGGTGTTAAAAGAAGAATTCAAACCCTTTTTGATTGAGGTATTGTATCCTTTGTTGGAAAAACTTGGAAATGAGTCATCTTACCTGAGCAGTACTGCTTACCTGGCTCTTATGGATATTTGCATGGCCTGTGGATATAGGTAAGAAGTACACAATTGGTGCATGTATGATGTTGATCTGTAATAAAAAGATGATTATTGACTTACCATATTTTTCAGATAAGTTGATGTGGAGTATAAGTCAGGTTGGTTAATTTTCCAATTTTTTTTTCCTTTTATTCATAGATAAGTTGATTTGAAATATGAGACAAAACTAGATCACCTATGGTAGTTAGCTAAACTTGCACCCAGTCAGAACAATATCTCAAATCCTTCATTACACTGTCACATCATACCACTGTTCACAGTATTTATAGGCTCATGAATATTAATCAGTTCTTTTATGCATATCATTAAACTACTTTGTTGGATGATCTTCCAAATAAATGGGGTGTTAAAATAGTTTTTCAACATGTTTATAATCAATCAAGTATTATTATCTGTACTTTTTTTGAAAAGCCAGTGTCTGTGTTTAGTCACTGTATGACATTAGTGATGATCAGGTGATCCAGTGTCAGTTTTATATATCTTCAACACTTTTATTTACTTTTGACACATTACAGTACATTCAAATTTATAAATTCATCTCAGAATTGCATTTTTGATAGCACAAATCAGTATTCAGCTTGGTTTCAAGTTGTTCAACATTTGGGGTTCACATCTAGGCCAACACAGAGGTCAACACAACCGGCTGTTCTCTGATTGGATAATGTTACACACCTCCAGGAAACTACCAACTTCTTGAATACTGCGAAAGGAAGATAGGTAGAAATGTAAAGATGGTGTTTATCAATTACAATTTGTTTGGCCATTGGTCTTTGCTATACAGTACTAAGTCTACAACACACAGCATGGTGGGTTAGCACATATTTCTCCAACTTATCCTCAATGTTAGTCCACCTGCCTCTGCAGCTGCAATTTGTGGCCTTGGTTTTCTTTGCAGTCCTTACTGTATCTTTTTCGTTGCACCAGTCCCTAACACATTTCTCTCTGATGTTGTATTTCCTGTGCATGGCCATATTATCATCATTTTTTTTCAGTGAACTTAAAACTTCCATCTTAAAAGCTGCCATGTACATCTTGCATGACTTGCAGGAGGCATTTTGAGATGAGGTGGGGGATTTGTAGGGGATATTTATACATATAATTAGGTTGGAAAAGGACAGGAAGACCATAATCGGTGAAGAACATGGACTTGTTATTGATTGGATAATTCCACATGCTTCAGTGAGCACATTAATGATGAATTGCTCACAATCAGCAAATGTTCCAGGGAATAATTTCTGTAGTTTGTTTCAAATGAACAATTTTACAGTTTACTTCAGAAAATAGCACACTTAGTCAATTTTTTATTTTTTGCATTAAAGCAATTTCGATGACTGTTTAATACATATTTTAAGTGTTTGTTTGTTATTCTTTCACAGCCAAACTGTAGCACCTAGAGAGCCCCAAATTTTGTGTGTAGACATTTCAGAATCTTAGCAGGGTTTTAAGCTACCACACATTGGTCTGAACTGCCCTTTTTTGGCAAGGCACAGTTTTATGTACTCACTCCAATATCTCTTCAGTGCCATGTCAATAAATACCCATACCAAAGTGGTCCAATGGCATTTCCACCTTGCGGGTCAATGCAAATGCAGGGATCACGGCACTAGACATTGAATGGATATGAATGAATGAATGAAATCTGCCACATAACAGGAAACAGAACAAGAGGCAGAAATTGCCACAATGAGCAACAGATCAGTAGGGCTGCATTAAAGAAACAAGAAAGTTCAGAACAAAGAGGAAGGTGATTGGCACAACAACAGAAAGAACAGCTGAAGGAAGAGGACAAGAAAGTTTAGAACAACAAGACTTTTGTCAATCTAGACTGGTTGCAATAAGGAAGAGGGAAACATCTGAAGAGAGAGAAGTACATCTAGAGAGCCACAGACAGAACTAATACAAAGAGCAGTGTTTGATTGGCATTGGTCTGCTTTTTTATATAGCCTGCTGAGAATTACAATGAAAAGTCTATTCTCTCCATTGGCACCATGTCAAATATTTGTGAATTTTGCTCAGCAAAGAAATTTCCAGGTGAGACACCTGGTTTATGTTGCTCAAATGGCAAAGTGAAATTTACTTTTCTGCAGGAACCTCCAGAATCTTTGAAATCTCTCTTAAATGGAAATGACCCTGAATCAAAGCATTTCCTGGAACCAATTTCAAAGTACAACTCCTGTATTCAGATAACCTTGTTTGGAGTTTCAAAAGATGCAAGTCCGACCAACTTCATGTGTACATTCAAAATCCAAGGCCGAGTTATCACCAAAGGGTGTTAGTACTTCCATTGGAAAATAAAGAGGCCAAATTTCTTCAGATATTTTTCATTGATGATAAGGCTGAACAATGCAATCGGGTGGAATGCTGTCCCTGGAGTGAAGAATGAAATAGTTAAGGTGCTTCAAGACATGCTACATCAAAACACTAAATTGTTGTACATTTTTAAGTATTCATTAGAGCAGGGCTTCGGGGTCGCGTAAAGATTTTTGGAGGTCACGGATAATTCTCCATATCCTGTGGCGGTGCGTGAGCCATCGACTGCCAGTAGACAATGTGTTTCCAGAAATGAAGGAAACAATAGTATAAACAGCTTCTGGCCCCTGCTGTTGCTGAGTATTGTCCAGGTGGCAAAATAACAGGAAGTCATTGGGTTGATTACGGCAGGGCAAGTTAACCCGGAGGGGCTGTGATGCAATCAAGAGTGTCCCACTGCGAGAGACAAAAGAGGCCCCCAATGGCTACAAAGGCAAACGAGTATTTATATAGACATCAAAACTGGATGGGACGAATTATACGGATATCTGAGCGTTTGTCATTTGAGACCCAATCTGAACCCACTGATCTGAGAATGTAAGTACTAATAATTTTAATTTTCCAATTTTTATCCTGTTTGTAATTTAATTTTAAATTTTATATTATCTTCTCATCCTAACATTACTTACCCTATTAATCGGTGTTCTCCAGCACATATTTCTCAATAAAAGCATTTCCACTGCATTTATTCGGCTTTCATCCTAATATAAATTAGGTATATACCAGGGGTTATGGAATTTATATTCATTATTTTTATCCCTAATTTACAGATCGCGAAACGAGGCCAAATGGATTTGTTTATTAAGCCGACTGAAACATGTGATTGCTGAACTCACAAGTAATTCTCAATCAGATGACGGCCATGTAAATGAAACAGAAATACGACTCCTTGTACATTCAATTCAGTTTTGTAGCCACGAATGATGGGGGAGTCCCAAAACTGCAGTGTGCTATTTGTGGAGATGTGTTGACTAACGACTCAATGAAGCCCTCAAACCTCAAGAGGCATTTAAATACAAAACATAAAGAAACTAGTTCAGCGTCGAAAGAGTTTTTTGAAAGAAAGCATGTTGATTTAAAAGGCCGTCAGAAACAGACCTTTGAAGTGTCAAACGTAAACACTTGTGCTTTGCGGACTTCTTATGAAGTAGCACTTTGAGTTGCTAAGACTAAAAAGCCATATACAATCGGTGAGAATCGTTCCCAAGGCTTAGCACTTTTTTTGCCCATTGTCTCTGAGTATTTTACGCCCACAGTTACCCGATATTTCGTAGATCTAACAAAAGTGATTATGATTAAGCCAAAAAGTACATGCACCGTGTATGCTTAAAATGTATACACGCAACTCAATTTTACAACCTACTCAGTTTTCAACTTGTAATAATTGTGCTAGGTTGTGAGCTATATATTTGAATAATTATAATTATTATTGATTAATTTTAGTATATGTGTATAATCATTATTTTCTATATTACAGACAACAATATACCTACATAACAGCATATAATATTTGTATAAATATATGTAATATTAACATACACTTTTGGTAAGTTTAGTTCATTTATTATATTCAATATGTCCATACATATGTGGCATACTGTTACTAATAGTAATTTGAGTTAAGATATGTACAGTTATACTTCTTTTTTATTTATAGGGAATCAAAAGGATCTTACTCATGGATAAGTGGTTAAAATTGTCAAAGACCAAGACCGAAGATAATGCTGAAGCTACAGATATTGCAGTATCGTTATCATCCTGCAGTAACACGCATTCAGAGAATGAGAAAACTGCATATATTAAGCATTTGCAGACTAAAAAGAGGAAATACAGTGAAGCTTTTTTGCAATATGAATTTACTTTCAGTTCTAGAAACAATGAACACCGACCCATCTGCTTGATTTGTAATGACATTTTGGCCAGTGAAAGTCTGAAACCTGCAAAATTGAAAAGACATCTTGATACAAAGCATCCTTCCTGTATAAATAAACCTGTACAGTTTTTTGAAAGGCTATTGGAATCATCAGAAAAACAAAAACAATCACTTGAAACTCATGTACTGGTTTAAAAAAAGTATTTAAGAGCGTCATATGAGGCCTCCTACTTAATCGCAAATACTAAGAAACCATATAACATTGGTGAAGAACTTCTTTTACCAGCGGCAATTAGAATGAATGAAATTGTTTACAGTCAAAAATCAGCTGACGAATTAAGAAAAATTCCACTGTCAAGTGATACTGTGAGAAGACGAGTTTTGGAAATTAACAGTGACCAACTCGAGCAACTTATTGGAAGAATTAAAGAAACTTCTGCAATTCAACTGGATGAATTGAGTGACATTACAAACTTGGCACAGCTATTGGCATATGTAAGGTGTAGTTACAATGACGGTGTTCATGAAGATTTACTGTTTTGTCGATTGTTAGATGGACGTACAACGGGCAAGGCTAATCTTCAGAAGGTGGACGATTTTTTTAAGGAAGTAAGGCTACAATGGAATAACTGTGTTGGAGTGTGTACTGACAGAGCAGCGGCAAGGACAGGACAAATAGTTGGATTTCAAGTTAGAGTCAGATCTGCAAGCAATACACCTACTACTTTTACTCATTGCATGATTCATCGAGAGGCATTAGTGGCCAAGAAAATTTCTTCAGATCTAAATGCAGTTGTATAAGATGCAGTTGAAGTTATCAACTTCATTAAAAGCCGTGCACTTAATAACTGCCTCTTTGCAGATTTATGTGATGAAATGGGATCTGATTTTAACACACTTTTACTGCATACAGAAATGCGATGGCTGTCAAAGGGACAAGCTTTGAGACGGCTGTTGGTGTTGAAAAATGAAGTAAAATTATTTCTTTCTGAAAATAACTCAGATTTTGCCAATTTTTTTCATAATGAAAATTGGATGTTGAAATTATGCTATTTGTCAGATTTGTTTGAAAAGCTTAACGAACTTAATATGTCTCCCCAAGGAGAGAACACGAATATTTTTACACTGAAATCTAGAATTGAGGCATTCATAAAGAAATTAAACATGAAACATAAAGTGAAAAATAATTCATTTGAAATGTTTCCATTTACAAAGGATTTTATTGTTGATAATAAGTTGAGATTTGATCTGAT
Organism: Nautilus pompilius; assembly: GCA_018389105.1. Taxonomy (NCBI): domain Eukaryota; kingdom Metazoa; phylum Mollusca; class Cephalopoda; order Nautilida; family Nautilidae; genus Nautilus; species Nautilus pompilius. Next base: position 273,542 of record JACATO010002185.1, on the reverse strand, counting down.
TAAGCAGATCATAATTGATCATTTGGTATGCTTGGAAAAGAATTTCCAGAAATATTTCCTACCGGAATTAGACAATAATAAATTAGATTGGATCCGAAACCCATTTATCTTGGAAATGGAAAAAGGGAGACAACTCTGCCTGAAAGCTCAGGAAGAATTAGCTGAGCTTTCGTCTGATTCAAATCTGAGGCTTGAATTTTCAAGAAAAAGCCTTAACACTTTTTGGCCTAGTGTTAAAGTAGAATTCCCAATACTGTCAGATTTAGCAATGACAGCACTTCTGCCATTTGTTTCCACCTATTTGTGTGAATCAGCATTTTCAACATTGACAACAATTAAGACAAAATACCGTTCAAGTCTGAAAAACATCAGAACTGCCTTGTAACCAGCACTGACAAATATTGAGCCACGATTTGAGTTATTGTGTGAAAATAAGCAATCACATCCATCTCATTGAAAGAATTCTTATTGTTATTTTTTTGTTTTTAATAAATTTTTTTAATATTTACTTGTTTCTATGTTTAGTTCCTGCCAAGCTACTACCTAGGACCATTTCTATACAGCATTAGTACCATTCGTCTTTACAGCACGAGTGAAGGGTCGCGAAAAAATTTATTTGATCCGGAGGGGTCTCGACTGGAAAATGTTTGAGAAGCCCTGCATTAGAGCTCATGCCTTCAACAGATCACAGAGTAGTTATTCAAGCTGATAACCTGGAGACCATTTCTCAGCGATTCGGTGCTCCAGTTACTGATGAACTTGCTGTTCTGTTGATTAACAAGCATCATGAGAAAAGGAAATTGTATTCAAACTGAGGGACAACAATCTGATGAAGATTCCAGAGGTACACAGAGCCTATGATGATTTGAAATATCCTTTGATGTTTTGTCAAGGTGAAGATGGTCATCATTTCCACATTCAACAAAGAAATTCAGCAACTGGTGCACCAAATCCATTTAAGAATGTCAGCCAATAATTTGTAAACTTGCCATTTAATAGCCGAGATGGTAACTCTAATCACTTACTTATGTTTAGCAACCTAATGCAACAGTTTCTGGTAGATATGAATTGCAAAATTGAATCAAAGCATTTCCTTTACTTGAGGCTACACCAGCAACACTTGTGAGCCATAGATTATGCCTACCTCAGGGATGCAATGATGAATGATGGAAAACTTGTCAGATTGTTCTATCCTCAAGCTTCACAGGAGGCCCATGAGACATGCACGAACAGATACAAGATGCAATTAGCTATGGTAGGTACGATGGAAGACCTGACCTCTTCATCACATTTACTTGCAATCCTAAATGGGTTGAAATCAAGAGAGAACATTTTGCAGGTCAGCATCCTCTTAATCATCATGATATCACTGCCAGTTTTTAGGCAAAAGATAAATAAATTGATGGACCTCTTGGCAATGAGTGAGGTTTTTGGAGCTCTGCTGTGGCGATTGTACATAGTAGAATGACAAAAAAGGGGGGGCCTGCCTTATGTTCGTATCCATATATGGTTTAAAGAAAACATTCATGCCGATGAAATTGATAACTTCATAAGTGCTGAACTGCTTGATCCTGATTCTAAGCCAGCATTGTTTGACATTGTCAAAAGTCAAATGGTTCATGGGCCCTGTGGTAATTTAAATCATAATTCTCCTTACATGAAAGATGGCCTTTGTACTATAAAGTACCCAAGAAATTTCCTTCAGGAGACACAAACAGGATCAGATGGATATCTTCTGTACAGAAGAAGAAAGCCTAGAGGAAGATTCAGCTACATCATGAAAGTACATTACAGATTATGAAATAGACAACAGATGGCTTTCCCATACTGCCCACTCTTAACTGAGATCATTCAGGCTCATATAAATGTTGAGTTTTTCATTTCAGTAAAGTCAATCAAGTACATTTTCAAATATGTACACAAAGGATCTGATGTGGTCATCTTTGATATAGAAGTCAACCCAAATGATCAACAACAAAGGATCTGATGTGGTCATCTTTGGTACAGAAGTCATCCCAAATGATCAAATTACAAACTATCAAATGGCAAGATACATTAGCACATAAAGCAGCTTGGCAGATCTTCAGATTTCCTATACATGAAATGCATCCAGCAGTTGTCCAGCTTGCAGTGCTATTAGAGAATGGTCAAAGGGTCTACTTCATTAAAGAAAAAATGAATCATCAAGCTCGTGCTTCAAGAGAGACCCCTCTAATGACATTCTTCAATTAAATCAAGATTCATTTGCAAGGATTTTGTTGTATCGTGAAGTGCCTCACTATTGGCACCCAGACCTTTTGCCAACAGAATTGTTGACGTACAATGATGAACTGCAGAAATCTTTTTTGACAAATGGTATGCAAAATATATTACAGAAAATTCATGAAATTGCTAAAGTTATCCATCCTGCTATTGGTATTGCTCAATAGTAATTTATTACTGGTGGAAGACTTCACGATTTACAGATTATTTGATGAAAACACCTCTGAGGGAAACGTCAACTGACCAAGATGCGTCGTGATAAACCAAGAGTAACAGGTCGTAATTTATCAGCCTCATATAAAAAAACATTTGTATATCTCAGTGTGGAGAAATTTGAGGTATTTTTACATCTGCTTTGATAGGCAATGAACAGATCTGTGTCTGATCCATATCCATAAAATGGATTTAAACAAAAGGTACTTTACAGCAATTAATTTATTATTAATGGAGTAAAAAAAAAAAAAATGTTTCCTATAATCAGAGCCGTTAACATTGTAGGTTTTGCCCTGTTCCTCGATTTTGGTAGTGTAAGTGATGACCATACATCCCACACTCCACAGGCTAGCGATATGCTTCAAAAGGAACCCACTACTAACAAACTTCTATCATAACAACTTTCTGTCAGTATCCCTGTTGGTCTAGTGAAGAAAATGTATAAAACTACCAATCTGATAGTAAAAGTGATTATGGCAAGATTAGAAGAAATCAAAATTTCTCTTGCAGAGGCTTCTTCAGGGATTGCAGCTACTTTATTGACTGGAGGGAGAACTGCTCAAGCAACCTTTAAGCTTCCTCTGAACCTCACTGCCAATGAACAGCCAGTCTGCAGCATTTCAAGAGACTGTGCATCAGCCAAGCTGCTCCAAGATTGTACGGGATGAATGCACCGTGTCTCACAAAGGTGCATTTGAAGCTCTTGATCCTGTGATGCAAGATCTTCAGAAGAATGGCAGTCCAATGGGAAAGGTGACATTGCTCATGGCAGGAGATTTTCTCCAGACTTTGCCAGTTGTCCCAAGAAAAACTAAGGCAGATGAATTAAAGGCCTGCATCAAAGCTTCATCACTGAGAAAGATGTTAGCTCCTTAAAGTTAACAACCAACATGAGGGTTCACCTCCATGAGGATGGAGCAGGACAATTTGCCTCTGTTCTGCTGGATACTAGTAATGGTATTGTACCAGAATATGAAGATAGGCGGATTGCTCTGCCTTGTGTGACAAACCTCAAGACATTGGAAGATTTTAAAAGCAAGGATTTTCCAAACCTATGAGACCATTTTAAGAATGTGAACTGGCTGAGTGAAAGAGCAATTTCCTACAAACCTGTGGATACTACTACTGATGTAGAATAATTGTTTCATTATCCTGCTGAATTTTCAAACACCCTTCAACCACCTGGTGTTCCACCTCACAATCTACTTCTAAAACTTGGGGCTCCAATCACACTGCTAAGAAATTTAGATCCACCCAAGCTCTGCAGTAGCATGAGATTGGCAATTAAGACCTTCAGGGTTCATGTTTTGAAGGCAGCCATCATGACAGGAAGTCATAGAGGTGAAGATGTTTTCATTCCAACAATTCCAATTACACCATCTGATCTTCCTTTTGAATTCAAGAAGATCCAGTTCCCTATGAAACTCAGCTTTGCTATGACCATCAATGAAGAACAGGGCCAATCATTCAAAGTTGTTGGCCTCAATTTGGCTGGCCCCTGCTCTTCCCATGGACAGCTGTATGTATGATGCTCAATAGTTAACCAAAACAAAAGTCTGTTTTGCTTTACACCCCAAGGAAAAACTAAAAACACTGTCTATAAGGAGGCTCTTGTGGAACAAAGTTAAATTTAACTGTATGGTTTATAAGATGTTAAGAAATGTATCATTAATATCAATTCAATGTTCATTCACTGATTGTGTTTAAACGAGCAAAATTTCTGTTTTTCATGAAAGCCATTTTTTCCTGTGCAGTGTGCTGGGTACCCCAAAGTCAATTTGGGATATAAGTTGAAGCACGGACTTCCAGCGGAAAAAGTACTGACTTATGCACTGAAAAATATCCTACTTTCGCATTTACTTTGACATTTCTTTTTCTGACTGTTGACAAATGAAACTAATTAAAGTTATAATGGAAAAATACTTTAAACACTGTAGAAATATTATTTCAGAACTAAACAGACAAAGATTTTAATATTTTGTTCTTATAATAATGAAAAAACAACCTTGGCATTTTGATCGGATTGCTATTGGTCTGGAAAATTTGCTGCTACAAACTAAAAATTGCAGTGCTAACTTCTGAGGAAGAATTAAAATAAATCAGAAAGTGTTCCAAGGAGGTGGTTTAGCTGATTCAGAACATTGAAGAATGTTCGATTTTCCTGGTGAGTTTGCAAAGTTCAAGAGCAGTTGTTATAGAATTACGAGATAATCAGGGTTTCAGATACCAAATATAGGAAAACAGTTTTTCATATAACAGTAAGTCGTCTAATAATGTAGAAGAAAATCTATTCAAACTGTCAGCCAGATTTATCATAAGGAAGCTTTTTTTTTTTAAAAAAAAATTGTATTTATTATTTTTAAAAAAATTTAATTGGTTGTTTCCATAAACGCATTACTGCATGTAATGTCTGCTATGAGAGGAGGCTTTGTTTATCTTACAGACATTTGAATTTTTTAAAAATCTCTTCAAAGTAATGTAGAAACATAGATTCTCCTCCACAGCTGTTTATAATTGAGGCCTTATTTCAACCTGTATTATTTTTTAGTGTTAGTGTACCTCATCCTAGGGAGAGCAGCAGGCTACCCAACTCCTCCATAATCTAATACGCTCAGGAGAGGTAGGTTTATCCAGGCTGAACCCTCTAGAACAGAGTTTTCTCTTTTGTATGTCCTTAAGACACTATAAGGGGTAAGGAAGCTTAGGCCATTTTTTATTTTTGTTAAATCCTCTTAGCCATTAGGAAATATTTTGACAGTTAGTGTAAGCAGATTCCATAAACATATAGTTAATGAAAGGGGCTTTATATAAGTGTTAAAAACTTCCTGTCCCTCCAACTTTCTGTATCTATCCTGCAGACACCCCCACGACACACACACACACACACACACTGGCACTCAAAATTATGTGCCTAGCATATGAAAGCACTGTAATCTGTTTTCAACACTTTATGTATTTGCAACTTTCCACACTTCAAATCTGTGTACACGGTACCTTTCTCATTAACATATCCTTTGTTATGACACTGCAAGCCCATATTTTTTGCATTAAAAGCGTGTTGACTAAATGTACAAACCAGAGCTGCTAGGCTAGGGTGCAAATGCAACCAAAGTGGTATGCAGAGAGTTAAAAATCTAAAATGCCATTTATCAGAGCATAAAAACAATTAATTGTGATGTTTTTACTACTAAAATTATTTTCACATAATCACATATCCGTTCTTTTAATGTTAAATTATCCCTGACAATAAATGTTGGTTCATCATACTTTACTTTTGCATAAATGTTAATGGACCTCATTATTGATCATTGTTATTGCTTTGTTTAGTAGATGAAAATGACAGCTAAAAGTGAAATTCCATATGAATCAGAGCTTCTATAATTGCCATTCATAAAGCTGGTTATTCCCAAGAAAACTGTGGAGAAAGTTTGAGTTGCTCAGAGTGGTGTGAGTGTGTGTGTGTGTGTGGACATCTATTTATAGAATGAAGGCAACTGGCTTAGCCATAAAGTTGAAGAGCCAAGAAAGGGAGAGAAAATGCGTGGAACTGAAAGATGGCTTGCTGGTTCAAAGTCTAGAGCATATCTATTTTTGACAGGTAACCAATTAATTTCTGACCACAGTTCCTCTGCAGCAGACAGCATCTCAACCTCTACCATCAAAAGATGGTTAAGAGCGGTTGGATTAATTGGCTAAGTAAAAGCTACAAAGCTCTTGCTTAGACGTGGTAACAAAAAGAAAAAAAAGGTAGTGATTGGGATAAATAACATCAGACCTACACCATAGAGCATCAGTGCATTGTGGTCAGGTGAGGCCAGATTTGATTTCAATTATTTAACTCTGTGGCAATAGTATGTTAGAAGAAAGGCTTGAGAAAAAAAATGATTAGTAATTTGCCTTACAATTAAGGATTGTGTTGAAAATGAGATAGTATTGGGTGCTGTTATTTGGCTGGTATGATGAAAATTGATGGGGTTCTCACAGAGAGATATCAATATTCTGTTAAACAGAGAGATATCAATATTCTGTTATGTCATGTAATTTCCCATCATTGTTTTTAGACAATGGACTTACGTGGCATCAAAATAACGGTCCAAAGCATACTGCAAACCTCAATACACCCCACTAGTAAAGAGTTTATCTAAAACCATAGTTTTGCCTTCTCAGTTTTCGGTCCTGAACCTCATTGAACTTGGGTGTGATGGTCTAGATCAGAGTATGAAGGAGAAAAGTCTAACCAATGTCACTCAGCTATAAACTACTTGGAAGAGGAATAGGGAGAGGTTTAGCTGCAAGGTGGTATTTTGAAAAGTTACTGAGCAGGTTGCCTTAAATATCTGCAGTGGTTATTCATATGAAAAGCGGCTATTATGATTAAAAAGGCTTTGTGAAAACAATGTCACAATTAAGAATTTTCATATGGTTTGCTTATAATTTTGAATATCAGTGTGTGTGTGTGTGTGTGTATTTGAATAATTACAGCATCAATTCAAATGGAATGATGTTTGTATTATGGATTTAGAGAAATAATTTGCTTACAGTTTGGTTTATTGTGATAAACCTGGCACTCTACTCAACAAAAGTATCTATCATTTTTGTCTGTTTAGCACTGTACACAATATGTCAGGAGTGTGCTTTTGGTAATTTCTGAAACCCATTACCTGTATTTTAATAAGCTTTTTTCTTTAGATCATGCATATATATATTCATCTCCATCTCTCTCTCCCTCTCTCTCCTAGATCCATTGAAGAATTGATCCAGTTGAATGCAGATTATCTGGTTAATGCAATCTCACTGAAGTTAAGACATCTTCCTCAGTATCCACAGACACCCAGGGTCCTGAAGGTTATCATACAATACAGCTACAAGGATATTTTACCTTTGATTGAGGATACAGTTCTAGAGGTAGGTATTGTAAGTGCAGGAGCAATAATGATAGCGCACATTTCATTTTCTTGTAATAACAAAACTGATGATGAAAAAGAAACATTTTTTAAAAAAATACCAAAATTATTACTTTTATTCTTTGTTGTTTTTTTTTTTAATTAGATGCAAGAATGTTCCTGATAAATTAATAAAATGCTGAATATTCAGTATAAATTACTGTTTAGGTGTTTTTGTCTCTTTTCAAAGATTACTGCCCATTCTGTTGTTTTTGCATTGAGGAGGTGTATCTGCATGAGCATAGAGCCCTTCTCTACAAGTTCCTTCTACTGGTTTTGTAGGTATAGATGTTTTCCACTTGCTGGATAATCAAATTGACATTTACAGTTATAAAGAAAATATAATAAAAATTGTATCTTGGTTTAGTAGTCAGTAGATATCTTATTGTTACCTGTTCATTTCTTCTGCATGTGTTGGTTGATGACATGCACCATAGAGTTCGTTTTTTTTTCTTACCTCTCAAACTGTCAGACAATAATGGTTGGGTTTTTTTGTTCATTTTCCGAGTAAGTCAGAATAATTACATCATATTTCAGTGGTGCAGCCTGTTTGGGTTTATTGTTGTTGTTTCTTTTGTCACTTTTTGTTTATAAAATTTAACTTGGGCTTAGTTACAGTGGGACTGACTGTATCGGGTTTTAAACTAGTTTCTGTCTATCGACAATTAAGAGAGAGTCAAGGTTATTTGCTTCTCTTGTCCGCATCAAAGTGAGATATGGATGGAACTACTGGGCCTTGCGCATCACGAAACTAACAACAGGTTTAAGCAACAAACGGGAAGTTTATTAAAAATCTGTGTGTGTGTGTGTGTGGATAGGGGAATATCTTTATCTTTGTTTGTTGTTTTTACTCTGTGTACTTCATACATTGGTGCTTGTGTTTTTTTTAGATTACAGAATGTCTAGATGAGTACTACACAGACTATGTGACTACACTCATGCCAGTGCTACATGAGCTGTGCTCTGCTGTGATACGTTGGTTTCCTGCCCAAAAGGTTCGTTTCATAAGTTGTTTTCCTTGAACAGTGGAATACTTTAGGTAATGCGCAGATTTTAGATTATCTACATTCCACTCCATTCCATTGTTGTTGATTTTTTTTTTTTTTGTCTTCTATCTCTCACCTCAGCAAACTGCCTTTGGGTCTTAAAGCTGCAACTGAATAATACTCATTTCCATCCCTGTTTGACTGCTTTCTTTCACCCTTTAAAAGAAATTTTTTGTTTCATTTTTATTAACGGCATTAACTGAAGCAGAAGCTCATCTTTCTCCCTAGCACTGTAAAGGAAGTTTACAACACCATGTGACTTGTAAGTTGGCATCACCAACATACATCTGAAAATTATGAATAGGCATTATTCAACAGTAAATGACAACACAGGATGGTGTTCCACTTTAGCTGCAGTACTATGGCCAGTTGCTGACAGGTCTGTTTTAAAACATTTTTCTGGCAAATCATTCTAGCTGACCAAGTTCAGTCGATTTGATTGAGGTTAGAAGGTCTGCGTGGTCTGACATTGTTTTATCTTACTAATGCTTTTGTCAGCCTTGCCATAAGGAAGCAGGATTGTTGCTGTACAAGAGGAAGGAGAATCAAGTACAGAATATTCTCATACCATAGTCTGCATTCTTGTTCACAATCACTAGCTTAGTACAAAAATTAGTATCCATAGCAGCTTATATCATGAGCACCACCACCAATAAATTTGTTATGCTGTCTTATGCAACAGTATGCAAACTGTTTATGTGACCAACGAACAGAACTGCAGCAATCTGGAAGAATGGTCAAACGTTTGTACAACTTTCTGATGTTGTAACACTTCAGTGAAGATTGTTTCAATATAGTACCTGTTTGTCAGCCTTGCCATAAGGAAGCAGGATTGTTGCTGTACAAGAGGAAGGAGAATCAAGTACAGAATATTCTCATACCATAGTCTGCATTCTTGTTCACAATCACTAGCTTAGTACAAAAATTAGTATCCATAGCAGCTTATATCATGAGCACCACCACCAATAAATTTGTTATGCTGTCTTATGCAACAGTATGCAAACTGTTTATGTGACCAACGAACAGAACTGCAGCAATCTGGAAGAATGGTCAAACGTTTGTACAACTTTCTGATGTTGTAACACTTCAGTGAAGATTGTTTCAATATAGTACCTGTTTATTGTCATTCTCCTGATAATGGCATTTGGATGCATCCGTACTTATAGTGTTCTTACAGTAATTAACATTCTCTGATTCACTGTTAACTGTTTCTGTCTATCTTGGAGTTGGCCAGCTGTAGCCTTTTGATGGCATCTATGACATAGGTTGGATGCACCAACCAACTCAGTCTTTGAAAGGTCTTCATCCAATATGCCCAAGGTGTTTTTTTTTCCTGCATTTTTAAATCTGTGCATCTTCACATTTATGCAGCCATTTTGTAACTGTTATCCTCAATAAATCCATATTCTGCACAAAATGTGGGATAAAGAAAATTTGCATTTTTAAATTGGTTGTTAGCGTTAAACCACAATTTAGCTCCATTTGAACAGTTATGTTAAACTCTTATATGGAGTCGAAAAGCATGTGTAAATGTACCTGTCAAAACTATGGCAATCTTACCACTGTTAGACATTATCCTGCTTAGATGCCATAACCACTAGAGGATGAGATAGATAAAAAAAACTTGTATTTAAAAATTATGTATTTTATTCTTACTAATGATGATGTCTGCTTGTAGCAATAAACTTTAAGCTTAATGTTATTTATTAGTTTTTCTTGTTTCCTTTATTACTCAAATTTTATTTTAACAAAAATGAGTTACTTTTCCTTTAGGATGATGGTAATTAGCGATAAACATTTTATAATAAATTAACTTTCTTTTCTTATTGGTCCTACATATACAAATAGGCCATCATGGCAGTCTGGTGATTAGATGACTTGACTGCTAAGGTCAAGGACTCGGAATCCTGGTTGGGATTGGTTCAGTTTTTTGCCTGATCTTTTCTTCCCCAGTCATCCACATAGGATTCCTCCTGTATCTGAAAATGAATGACTCTCTCATTATGGTTGACACCATCACCACAAATGAACAAGAGACAGGTATTAAGCATGGGTAATTTTTCCTGCCACCTGTGTTCCATAACTTAGTCTTGAGCGTGGGATTACTGACCTTGATGATGATGATATACAAATATGTACTGTATCTCTCTCTCACTCTCTCTCATATATATGAAATAATTTTAAGAAATTGTAATCTCAATAATTTGGAAATTTCATCTAAAATTTAATAAGTTTTTAAAAAGGCAAATTAGTTTTCTTTCCTGGTGTGTCTATGATTAAAGGGTAAATAAAATTGTTTTGTTGTGGGTAAACTGTCATTAAGTGAATACTATATATTTTTTAAAACTCCAAAGTTTTTTAGTTTGCATCATTTCTTTTTTAAACTTACAGCATATGATCCTTTGAGATAATACAGGCTGTCTGCTGCTGTTTCATGATAAAGAACAAATGCTGGGAATAAAGACTGCAGCTGCTTTTTAAATGTCTGCTCTTCCTTCATCTTTTTCTTCAGTGACCATTTATAGGCATTTATGCCCTTCTCTCTTTTTAGATCAAACTGAGAAGTGAAACATGAACTTTTAACTTCTGTAATTTGAATCTTTCTGTTTAAAGATTTGCAGAGCACTTGCTAATAGCTTCTATTGCTGCATGATCAAAAGATGGTGGGTTTGCTTGCTTTTTAAAAAAAAAGATCTTTTTTTTTTCACTTTAGAAGAAAAGGCTTCAAGACAACGACAGTATGCCAGCAGAGAAGCAGGAAGAGAAGGAAAGCAAAATAATCAAAGAGATTGAATGTTTTTTTCTGGATTATCATCGTCAAAAGCAGATGGCCGAAGGCAACGTTGATGATGATTTAACTTCAGTTGACTCATATGTAAATTCTGGCTTACATGATGCTGAGGTGGATGTGGAAGCTGACGAGGATAAGACAGACAAAAATTTACCCCATTATGTGACTACAGTTAAGGAGGTGTGGCTTTCAGTTAGTTACTGCATTCTGCATCATATCCATTAAACAGATCATGTATAAATTATCCATAAAAGCAAAACATATGTAGATGTTTGTTATTTTGTTAATGCTTTGTATTTAAAATAAAAGTATAAAATACAGGTGGGTGGGGGGTCAAATTCCTTAAATGGTTGAGCTCTACAAAGAGCACATACTAGATTTTCTCATTCCTAGTGTATACATTCTCCTTTGGACTCATATATTTAAATGGGTTTACCACATTTCTTTCCTTAGTCTCTCTCACTTTGTCTTTCACTACAAAAACCAGTTCATATCCTTTTAATTTTGGGAATCTCCAAAAAAAAAAGCAAAGAGCAAATAAAAGTATTAAACTAAATGCTTTTTTTTAAAAAAACTTTACAAAAACCATAAACAAGATTAAAGGTACAATTTTTTTAAAAAGTTATGTAGTAACACCTCTATAGATCATCGCTATAGTACACACCAGTTTGTCTCAACTTTGTTAGATACAGTGATGGTCAGAATTATTGGCAGCACTTCAGTGGAAATGTTTTTGTTTAAATGCATCATTTAATCCTTGAGATATCACAGAATGTCTGTATTGAATATCCATAATGTAATAATTCTGGGAAAATATACCAGGAAATGCATATTTATGGGCAAGTAGTTATGATATCATCTGTCTGGGGTTTTTTTTTCATATGCATATATATGTTTTTATAAAGATGCATACTTGAAATGCTTGTTTTTTATTATTATTATTATTATTAGACCAGTGGATAAACATTTGGTTTATTGCTTTTGAACGATTCTCTTATGCTTTTTTATGTGTAGGTAACTGATTTGTTGTTGTTTTTTGGTCTCCAGGTGTTAGTGCGCAGTAGACACCTGTTGTCACATCAGAATGTAAAACTGCGGCTGTTGGTTCTTGATGTTGTGGGACAGGCAGCTCTGGCTTTACAAGATTACGAAGGTCAGTATTAAAAGAAAGGAAAAACTAACATATAGAGACTGAAGGAGAGCAGTGTTCATTTTTGTTTAACCTGGTCTTGTGTACCTGGACTTTTGTTAGTGTTTGGTTACAGCTGGTTCAGCTCTTAAGTTGTTGGTGTGTCTTATTTAAACACCAAATCAGAAAGATCAGATGTCTGCAGATGTTTATTTATTCAGATTTTTGTTATCTTGTCAGCATTGTCGTTTTTCTTTTTCTGCATAGATCATCAAAATTAACTATAATTCTTGTTAGATCAATGAGGAAATAGTTTAAAGTCATATCATTGGTTCTCTGCATACCTCAGAGAATAAAACTAAGCCTCTCCTGTACTTCTGTTGAGCTTTACAACTATTTATAATTTACAGTATCACAATTAAAAACTTGGCAGTATATAATCTCACACATGCACATGCACACACGCATGCACAGCTTTATACAGGTTTTCCTGCCTTGTAATACCGAACCTAATTCTGGCAGTTACCACCACAGGCTACATTTTACTATCTCTCAAAGTACTATTACACCAATGCCTTCTTTAGTTTTCTTTGCATGCATATTTTTCATCTACTTGCCTTTCCCCACCAGTAATGGAAGCCAATGTTATGAACTGTGTGATAGCTGTGTGCAACTATTCAGCAGTAAAGCTAGCCGTGGATAAGTCAGTCTTGACGACTTTGCTAGTCACATGAGAATTGGTGGCAGCGCCAATGACTTGCTTTCTTAATGTAGTCACTGCACTAACCAGTTGAGTATCTCTACTTGGAGCAAATTACAACAGCGAGCAATGCTCTGCTCTCAGGCAGGCTTTGATTAACAAGACAGCTGGTTGCACTCAGAATAGTGATTCAGAGTAAACAGCAAAATGTATTGATTCTGATGTTTGACAAAGAAGAAAAAATATTTAGCTTAAACAAACAATATAGCCTACACCTGAAATTCATAATTTTTTTTAACAAATTTGCTTCAGATGAGTTGCTTCCTTTGATTCACAGTTTGTGGAATCCATTTGTTCAGCGTTTTGTAGACAGAGAAATGGTCGTCATTCTGAAGGTAAATTTAAACTGCATTTTATTTATTTGGGATACTGTAGCATGTAGAGATGTGCTCTTCTTTTTGATGCTTTAATATTTTAGATGGCCAAATCAAGAATCAGAAGGGTGAGCATCCAGCTAACCTCTGCATCCTGTTGTTTTCTGCTTAGTTTAGAAAACTGGCCCCCATGAGGAACCTGGTAGATTGTTGACTCTCAAGTTCAAAGAAGAGAGAGGATAATTTCTTTCATTTAAAACAAAAAAAAAAAAAAAAACTTTAGACAGTTTATTATAATTAGGGTAATGCTGAATTTGTTTTCAAATCTTCCATTGATTCCAGGTGAAATCTCCCAACAGAAATATATATATAAAAAAACAAGATTTTGTGTTGTTCTTTTTTAGTGAATCAAATCTGAATATAATCCTACAACTGCATTCACAGATGTGTGCAACACTTTACTTTTGTTTTATTAGGAAACAGATTTTAACCATCTTTGCCCAGAATATATGCACCGTGGATAACTTGGAATTGTTATTTGGGCTGCCATTTTGAGTGAAGGCTCTTAGAACTTCTCCATGACAAATGCCATTTTGAGCCACGACTAAAAGTGGGATTTCTGTTCTCACTATTTTCCTTCCATGGTAGTGATGTTGGAAACTGCTTTTAGCTAAGAGTTTTGTTGCATTCCATCAACCTGGAACACACGAGATTGCTGTAGAAACTGTTTAATGGTAAATATACTAATTGTTTTTTTACTACTAGGCCTACAGCACTTTGACACAGCTGGCTCAGGTATGTGGTGACTTTCTTAGGAAGCGGACTTTCAAAGATGTCTTTCCGAAGATGACGTCTTTTCTGCTCAAGCAAGCTAGAATTAGGTATGTTGTTAAACCTTATGATTCTTTTATTGGTTGACCCCCTCCATGAGAAGTAACTTTTCACTTTTCTAATTAAATGGGTAGATTCAAATTATCAGTTCTCCATAACACTGCATCATTCTGTAATAATGAAACCTGGGAATAGTGCATCAAAACTATAAACACTGCTATATTTTAGTTTTTTTTTTTTTAGAAAAAGTGGTAAATTGCTTGACTATGGAAGAATGAGTATTGTACGTTCAAGGTTATTGCAAGTTGGGAAACTGATGTTTAAAGACTGGCATAGAGAATTCCATGATGAGTCTCTTAGACAAAACAGTTATATTAATATCATTGAATGTGTCTTTTAAGGTGGCTGGAAGTGTTGTTGTTTTGCCTTGTTTGGGTAGGAAAAGATCTGTTCATATTGAGGAAACTGTTAACTGATTTTGTGGGTAGCTCTGGCAAGGCAATCAGATGAAAATCCGCGCATTGACTCTGGCATGTCTCTCACATTTTTCATGACCTGAAGTTAAAGTCATTCTATTCTACACTGGTGCACAGTCTTCTAGAAGTCCATTTCAATCATCTAGTAGAATTCTGTGAGATTTTACTTGTTAATTTTGTTGCCAACCCCTTATTGCAGGTCAGCAATTTGTGGAGTGGTGTAAGTCTTTCAAGCTTAATGGACATGTCAACAATAGGCATGTCATGTCATACGTAATCATTCTTATGTTGTAGAAGAAACGTCGTTGAACTGTTTTGGTGTCACGGTTTGGGCAGCAATTTTTTAGCACTCTTTCTTGAGACAGTGCCACTGTGAAACACTGTCCGCTGAAATTTAGCACAAGGAATATTTGTGGTTCATGCAAGATGGGGCAGTTGCCATTATCGCTGTACAGTCTGATGATGGCTGGATGAAAAGTTTCCTGACGAATGGTTGAGCAGACATTTTTTTTTTTTTAATGCGGTGTCATGAAGGAGAGGTGTATGCTGAGAAGCCACGTGCCACTGCTGAACTTAAATTAAAATAGTGGAGGTTGTGCGTTGAACCAGTCCTGAGCTTTACCAGAGGAGAGTATCATTCTTTGTATGGTTGCTTGGACAAGAATGGTGTGCTCTGGTCTTTATATGCATCGTGAGGATAATGCTGGCTGGGTCTCTCTACTTTACAGGGCAGAATTAGCAATTGCTAATGTTTGTGGCAGCAAAAATAAAAAAAGTACATTTTTTAGAATAAAATTTTACATATATAAATAATGATGACTTCATTCCTGACAGTGATTGCCAGTTAGCCCAAAACGGATTTGATTCTAGGAGATTTTTAAAAAAAATATTTTGATTTCTACGTTGTTTCTCTTCCTTAAGTGGTTTGAAGGCATATAGGCATAGGATGACATAAACATATAGTTGGTCTACAAGAGCATGTAGCCCTAACTAACTTACAACACCCTATATTGAAACGGAAGAACTAAAGGACAACACAACAAATTAATGTATTTCAATACGTAATGTCTTTCCATGTATGCTATGCTACTTACGTTTTCCCAAAGCATTTGGTGACTCTGGTTGTATACTTTGTTTGTTTTTGTTTAACTTAGCGTTTAAATTTTAAACATAAATACCTGCTACTAAAATGTTCGCTGGAATATTTATGAAACTGACTGCTGTATACAGTAGCGGTATTTCTACTTTGTAAGTCATCAGCAGGTGCTTGCTAACTTTGATGTGAATGTTTTGAGCCGCAGTCATTTTAAAACATTACTCACAAACACACATGCATTGTTTATTTCTAATAACTGGCAAAAAAAAAAAAAAACTTTCTCCACAGATTTCTAACTCGTGCATATTTTAAAAATCTTTATCTAGATCTTTCCTCACACACAAGCATTACATAAAATACTAACAGATTTTTTTTTTTTGGAACGTTTTTCTCTTTGATCTTTTCTTGTAAGACTCTTTCTGTATTATTATTTTTTTTTTTTAAAAAAATCTAATCCATAATTGTTAAATACTCTCCTTTATCTAAAACAGGTTTTGTCATTTTCTCCGGAAGAGAGAGATGCAAAATATACAACTTTTCTGCAGTAGAGGTGTTACGGATGTGAAGTTGATTAGCAACATTTGAAATTACTGATTTTTTTTTTAAAAAATGCTTACTACAGATAGCATGTTGTGTGACATCTATTACATATATTAGTTTATTTAATAAGTTAATTGCTTAAATTACAAATTGTGGCGATGTTTGTTTTTTTTTCATTTTTCTTAAGATTTTTTTCCTCTTTAGAAAACTTACTAACTGTATTAAACACTTTCTGTAACAGATTAATTTAGATAGTTTAGTAACCTTCAGAATCTGTGTGCTGACATTCACAATTAAGCATCCACCAGATGGGGGTTAGCTACCCGCCTACTACAGAATTTCCCTGCTAAAATTCTTTGTTGTTCGGATAATGGAAGAAGACCAGAGGGTCCAGAGCGAGCATGGCTGGCTGGCTGGCTGGCTGAAGATGATCAAGAAGAAACCAAGCCAGTCTTCACCAGGATTCAAACTTGAGCTTAAGTAGTTCTTTAGGCTAACCACCAGACTAAGTTTAATATTCATGGCATTTTGTTACTGTGTTGTCAGGTGGCAATGTTATGAGACAGAATAAATGTAAATTCAAATAATATAAAACCAACTTGCATTATTTTGTTACTGAATTAACAGCAGTTTATTAACTTCCTGTGCTAATTGCAGTACACTCTGTATAATAGTTATTGTTGCTGTTGTGTTTATATACACATAATTTTTGCATTAATTTCTCAAAAACTGATGTTTTTATTTCAGTAGTGTTTACTAATGATTTAACAAAACCTCATGTTGTCGGCACATTGTTATGAATGAAGAAACAGCAGAATTGTGAGCTGCTTAATTGCATCTGTTTAGAGTCTCTCAAACCCCCCCCTCGAAAATCTTGTTTGAAGGTTGCTGTTTTGCTTTGATGTTGTAGAGAAGGTATCAAAGTAAAAATGGCAAAGCTTGTTGTTAGATAATTTATTTTAAGTTGTGTTAATAGTAACTGCCATTATTTTTTGTTTTGTTTTTAATGCATCAGGGAATAGTTCTTTGACCTGAGGTGGGGCTACAAGCCATAATGGTGCCGTACCTGTGTGTAATGTAAACTGAACAGTGTGGCATTCCATCATTCATGTTGTTGTTTTTCTTTTTCTAGCATGAAGTCTAGACAAGCGTACACATACACTCTGGCTTACAAACTGCAGCTATTGATGTTAACTTCAGGTGGACCACTTTGTTTAAATGTGAGTTTACCAAGCTCAGCTTTAAAAGGGAATTAAAGCATGTGGATGCACACTCACAGATTACTTTATAGCTTTGTTTCCCAGCAAAGGAACTACCTGCAAAGTTGTCACATTAGCACATTGTTTGTTTTTTTTATAGAAAATCCACGTGTTTGTTTACAAGAA
This sequence comes from Nautilus pompilius, assembly GCA_018389105.1. Taxonomy (NCBI): domain Eukaryota; kingdom Metazoa; phylum Mollusca; class Cephalopoda; order Nautilida; family Nautilidae; genus Nautilus; species Nautilus pompilius. The sequence continues at coordinate 255,756 of JACATO010002185.1, read as the reverse complement.
AACAAATAGCAAAAAAAAAAATCTAATATATTTTGATAAATAGTTTTTAATTCTTTAATTTTTTTTAATGTTAAGATATTTTAATATGAACTTTTACAGTTTGATGTGAAAGGTCTTATGTGAATACGCTTTCAGTGTAAGCTTATTGTGAAGCAGTTTGTTCTCTATTTTCTTGTAGTCATATATGTTTATAAGTGCAACTGCATGCACTGGTTACAGATGACTTTGGAATATTACATTGATGATTCCACGTTAATACACATCGGTATCTGTTGCTTTTTCTTTTCTTTTTTTTTAATTTACAAAAGTACTAAGTTTTGAAATAGTGTGTGCGCACACACTCGCATGAAAGATTTTTGATCTGAAAAACACATTAAAATACTTGGTAACCAACAGATTGCAGTTTAAAGGCCCAAATCTAGTCACTTCTATAATACAAAAAAAAAGAAGGAAATAGAAATACTTACTGCAAATTAGTATTGCAAACCAAAACAGTCCACAGGACTACACCTAGTGAGGATGACAGGGAAAGATACTCGAAATATTAGCTGTTTCTATAATACTGCTAACAGGTGCTGTCAAATGCCAGAACTAACAACTTACTTTTTATAGGTAATATCACCAATACCTTTCTGCTTTCATCTTATATTTTAAAAGACATTATTGCGAAAATGTTTAAACCATCTGCAGATATATATATATATATATTTTCCTCTCTTGCTTGCTGTCTGTCTGTCTGTCTGTAACTAGATTTGAAGAAGAAAATTACTTTTATTTCAGCTTGGACTTGAGGAAAATGAAGTAGATGGAGTGGCAACAGCATGCCTGCCGTATCTCAGTGTTCATCAGCCTGAAGTATTGCAAAAGGTGTGTACTACAGACTTCTGTTTTTGTTTATTGCTTATTTTTCCGTGATTTTTATTCTCCTCGAGATTAGTGTGTGGTTTAGTAGCATCAGTGCTGTCATCACCATCAATTGTAAAAGACCGCGGTCTTAAAGCTGTAAAACTTTTGTTTTTTATTCACTTCTGTCAAATATTATTTGCAACACATTTTAGATCAGTTGCTATTTAATAGGTCTCTCTAACATAATACAAATTTTGAAAATAAATTTTGAAATATAAAACATTTAAAATGACAGTCTTTTACTATGTGGAATGTTTAGTGGTACTGGGAATGAAATGCCAAACAAAAAAAAAGAACAAAATTTTAAAAATCTATATAACTATTAAAATAGTGATAATAGTAGAGTGAATGGTTAGGTAACTCTATAGATTTAACCTCTAATCATCATTAATTTTGGTCCTATCAACCTCCTAGTGTCAACAGGTTTGAAAACAAAGTGCACACACAGTCCTTTGGTATTCACAGTTCATAATTATTGAAATCTTGGGATTGCAGCTACTGATAGGACCATGATAAAGTGGTCTCAGTATCATAATGGTCTTCCAACCCAGGTTGATGTCATTTGAGCAGGGTTATTATGAAACATTGAATACAAAGATACTACAGTATATTCTTTTAGCATAGCGCACAATAATTTCACTAAACAAAAGTTGTTACTATAACTATACTGCATGTGTAGTAGTATCACAAGTTGTGATCAAACCTCTCCTCTTTTAGGGTGGTGCTTCATTTTTGGGAAAGAGAAAAACAAAATCATACAGTGCAGAGTTTGTCAAATATGGTGCATGTGCTGTATTTTGGAATGTACTATTTGGCCAAAACTGACACAGGGATGTGGAATGCTTGGTTCATTATCTGACCTTTTTAGGGAAAATTCATGGAGCACTAACCCTTCATGGTCAAAGAATGCTGTCAGCATTGTCTCCATTTTCAATCTCACCTGTTTTCCTTTTGGTCTGGTTGGATAGGTATTTTCCACTTGGTGGATTATCACTTGGTTCCCAGATCATAACTGTAAACCCAAGTTTTATCACTTGTTCTGAAAAAATTCTGGATTGCTTGCTGCTGCTTATCCTTTAAGAATGAAGCATACAAGGAGATGATGTCCCCCCCCTTTTTTGTGTGCGTGCTTATCAGTAAGAATGTGTGGAACAAACTTGACAGAGATGCATCACATCATCATCATCTTCTGTCTTGTAATAACTGACTTTTGCATGTTATAGGAAATGTTAACTTCGTCAGCTTCTGATATTCACTTGCCCGTTTGAGTCAAATGACGAACAAGGTAGACTGAATTGTCTCCTGATTTCAAATAATATTTGATGCACACTTGCTACTCCTGTACATCTGCCATTTCGAGATGTGTTGATCACAGCTGGTATTGCCTGAGCTCCCCCCCTAACAGTAACATAATCGGTGGGAAATGACAATTTATTCCCGCTTTCATATTTGCATTCAGATATTGTACAATATTTCAGCATTTGGTATTTCCACACTAAATTCAGACTGGGAACTCGTTTTTGATCACACCTCATATTTAGATAATAACTTTATGATCAAAGGATGGCAACTCTGGTTGTCCATTTGTTAACTGGTCCCATAGGGAGAGAAGTAACAAATAATAATTCTTTACATTTTACCACGTTTTCTGCTGATACGTTAAACAATCCCATTGTCTCTAAAAATAAATAAATAAGGAACCATTTAAAGAAACACAATACTAACATCATCGACATGTTATAAATCGATATTTATTTTGACACTTAATTCTAAGTATTTTAAAACATTTAATTTAGATTATTCTTTCCATGAAATAAATTTGGAGCAATTATTTGATTTATGTACGTTATACATATATACAGGTGCATCTCAAAAAATTAGAATATCGTGGAAGAGTTCTATATTTTTTGTCAGTTATTTCAGAAAGTGAAAATTGTATATATTCTAGACTCATTACATGTAAACTAAAATGTTTCAAGAATTTTTAAATTTTAATTTTGATAATTACGGCCTACAGATAAAAAAAATTAGAAAAAATGTATCTCAAAATATTAGAATATTCCATTTCAAGTTTGAGTAAATCACTATTTATGCAGTATAAATACCATGAATCTCTCAGTCTGGTTCAGTACACACAACCACAATCATGGGGAAGACTGCTGACTTGACAGTTGTCCAGAAGACACTCATTGACACCCTCCACAAGGAGGGTAAGCCACAGAAGGTCATTGCTGAAAGGGCTGGCTGTTCGCAGAGTGCTGTATCAAAGCATATCCATGGAAAGTTGACTGGAAGGGAAAAGTATGGAAAGAAAAGGTGCACAAGCAAGAGGGATGACCACAGCCTTGAGAGGATTGTCAAGCAAAGCCGATTCAAGAACTTGGGGGAGCTTCACAAGGAGTGGACTGAGGCTGGAGTCAGTGCATCAAGAGCTACCATGAACAGACGTGTCCAGGAAATGGGCTACAAGTGTTGCATTCCTAGTGTCAAGCCACTCCTGAACCAGAGACAAAGTCAGAAGCATCTTACCTTGGCTAAGGAAAAAAAGAACTGGACCACTGCTCAGTGGTCCAAAGTCCTCTTTTCAGATGAAAGCAAATTTTGCATTTCATTTGGAAATCAAGGTCCCACAGTCTGGAGGAAGAGTGGAGAGGCACAGAATCCAAGTTGCTTGAAGTCCAGTGTGAAGTTTCCACAGTCAGTGATGATTTGGGGTGCCATGTCATCTGCTGGTCTTGGTCCACTGTTTTATCAAGTCCAAAGTCAACGCAGCCGTCTACCAGATTTTAGAGCACTTCATGCTTCCTTCTGCTGACAAGCTTATGGAGATGATGATTTCCTTTTCCAGCAGGACTTGGCACCTGCCCACAGTGCCAAAACTAGTAGTAACTGGTTTGCTGACCATGGTATTACTGTGCTTGATTGGCCAGCCAACTCCCCTGACCTGAACCCCATAGAGAATCTATGGGGTATTGTCAAGAGGAAGATGAGAGACACCAGACCCAACAATACAGACGAGCTGAAGACCGCTATGAAAGCAACCTGGGCTTCCAATAACACCTCAGCAGTGCCACGCTGCATTGATGCATTGATTCGTGCAAAAGGAGCCCCGACCAAGTATTGAGTGCATAAATGAACATACTTTTCAGAAGTTCGACATTTCTATATTATAAATCCTTTTTTTTTTATTGATCTACTGAAATATTCTAATATTTTGAGACAGTGGATTTTTGATTTTCATGAGCTGTAAGCTGTAATCATCAAAATTAAAACAAAAAAAGGCTTGAAATATTTCACTTTATGTGTAATGAATCTAGAATATATGAGAATTTCACTGTTTGAATTAAATTATGGAAAAAATGAACTCTTCCACGATATTATAATTTTTTGAGATGCACCTGTAGGTGTACTGGGGTTGTTCAAATGAAGCCTGTCTGGAAGAGAACCACTGTAATAATAACCAGACATGTCTTATTTAAAGTCTCTGGTATCTTATAACTGTTTAGATAAATATATATATACAAAGATCGGGGCTTAGGCAATTACTTATTATTATTATTTTATTTTTTTTTTTTTTTTTTTTTTTTCCTGTTTGAAATAAAAAGGCCAGCACAAAGATGTTTGAATGCCTTATTTCCATGGAACCGGATGCGATGTGGCTGAAATTATGCAGCATCTACTGTCCGGTTGTATACGGTCCTCCACCATCGGCGGATCTTAGTGCCGTGAAGGTAATAGTTTTCTGATAGCTGGACAGATTGGATATGCACTATGTAAAAAATATCTTTGGCTTTTAATTGCTTCAGGGGGGGTTCAGGTATGAAATTGAGTGATTAGGGAAAGGGATGAGGAAAGAGTGACCATGTAGCAGGCCGTAGAGTTTACTCTGAACTTGGAGCGGTTTGCATGTATTTTAGAACAAGAAAGAAGTTTTTAAAAAAATGAGCATTTAGAAATATGGCGAGGGTTTACATAGTACAAAAACCCTGACACACATTACCGAAAGAAAGTTACAGAATTGTGTACACTGCTGGCATTCTTAATTTAAAAAATAAAAAAAAAAAATACGTGTTAGCTTTTAGGGTTAATTATTTAGCCTGGATTTTAAGTTTTTTTTGCACAAAAGAACCAGCAGCAAATAGAGTTAAGATTTATTATTTTATGACTATTGCGTTATCTCAGCCGGCTAATAGGTCATTCTGAATGTACATATATGTACATGTTTAGTTTACAGTCCTATTTAGGTGGATAATGAATTCTGATCTCTCTGCTAAAGAGCACTAGTTTTATACATTGTAAAACTTTTCGTTGAGGCATCTGTATCGTTTTTGAAAAAAAAAAAACTAACATGGACTATATGTCTGTCTTTCTGTCTGTCTGTTAGCCAGATGATGGAATCTGTTACTGCAGATCTTGTTCAGATGCTACTTCAGAGTCGTCATTTGCAGCTATAAGGACATCTGTCATGGTATCTGAGGAAGATCTGGACTAAAGAGTTCCATTCTCTGGCTGACAGGCAGACACATGTTTCATTAGCTTTCAACTGGCTAACTGCATATAAATCTCCCCGCTTATTTTAAGTAACAACAGCTCTTTTGTTTTTGTTTTTAAATTTTCAGGATGTCCATACAGCAAACAATGCAGTCTTTTTTAGGGGGCTGTCACAGAAACTGTATCAGTTGCTTGTTTTAAGAGATGTCTTCTGAAAACTTTGCTTCCTTATTTCTGTCTGCTTTTCAATGAATGCCTGGTTCAGAGTGCGTTTATTTAAAACAAGAAGATATCAACAGAGTAGATTGGCATTATCATGATTGTCTTGCCAAATGCAGAGCTAATTTCTCAGTTATATACTGTATTCTGACATTAGATGGAGCCTAAACATAAACCTGTGAATAAAAATTAACTCACATTAGAAAAGAAATTTGTTCACATATAAATAAACAGTAAAAGTATAATTAGTAAGCGCAGTTGATTTCTTTTTCCTAGCCCTGTTGGTGAAGGAACAAATGTGTCCTGGTTTTAATGGGTTAATATATGTGATAAGAGATTTATCATCAGAAAATTTGCCATAGCTAAATTTACTATTATAAATTACCACTTGTTGTTTATTGTTTTGTACGTCCACTTTTGTTAAGGGCAAACCGTCCAGCATTGTGAGCGTATACTTCGTGTAAACATGATGCTTAAAACAGTTTCGCCATATTAAGAGTTTTCCTATGTGGTTAAATTTACAGTCAAACCCACTTAATTTAATATTGCTTTATTGCATAATTCAATTGCGCGTCAAATCTCAAAGCAAAATCAATTCCTGTTTTCTCTAGTAGAATTACCTCTTCATTGCATGATGAATTTCTGATGTCCTTCCCACAAACTAGCTAAGAAACTCAGCTTGCTGGAGGCTGTGCATGCATTATAGATGGCTTGGACTGATATGAAGATGACAACCATCATTAACTGTTTCAGGAAGGGAAGATTTTTATGGTTTTACTTGCTGACCACCAGCCAAGAGGTGTGGGACAATAACATCAGTACCTTCACCTTCCAAGTTGGTATACGCTCTGGGTTACTGGTGAATGTGGATGTCCCTAGTCTTTCATGAATTTTTGCAGTTTCTTTTTGTTTCTTTCTATCAAGGGACTAGCCACAGAGGAGTTTGAGAGATATATCACTTTAATGTTTTGTTATGGAACTCGCTGCAATATCTGTGACTGAATTACTACTACTAGTCACAAGTAGAGTGAATGGTATGTATACAGGTGCATCTCAAAAAATTAGAATATCGTGGAAGAGTTCAATATTTTTTGTCAGTTATCTCAGAAAGTGAAACTTTCATATATTCTAGATTCATTACACACAAAGTGAAATATTTCAAGCCTTTTTTTGTTTTAATTTTGATGATTACGGCTTACAGCTCATGAAAATCAAAAATCCACTGTCTCAAAACATTAGAATATTTCATTAAATCAATAAAAAAAAAAGGATTTATAATATAGAAATGTCGAACTTCTGAAAAGTATGTTGATTTATGCACTCAATACTTGGTCGGGGCTCCTTTTGCACGAATCAATGCATCAGTGCAGTGTGGCATGGAGGCGATCAGCCTGTGGCACTGCTGAGGTGTTATAGAAGCCCAGGTTGCTTTCATAGCGGCCTTCAGCTCTTCTGTATTGTTGGGTCTGGTGTCTCTTATCTTCCTCTTGACAATACCCCATAGATTCTCTATGGGGTTCAGATCAGGGGAGTTGGCTGGCCAATCAAGCACAGTAATACCATGGTCAGCAAACCAGTTACTACTAGTTTTGGCACTGTTGGCAGGTGCCAAGTCCTGCTGGAAAAGGAAATCATCATCTCCATAAGCTTGTCAGCAGAAGGAAACATGAAGTGCTCTAAAATCTCCTGGTAGACGGCTGCGTTGACTTTGGACTTGATAAAACAGTGGACCAAGACCAGCAGATGACATGGCACCCCAAATCATCACTGACTGTGGAAACTTCACACTGGACTTCAAGCAACTTGGATTCTGTGCCTCTCCGCTCTCCCTCCAGACTGTGGGACCTTGATTTCCAAATGAAATGCAAAATTTGCTTTCATCTTAAAAGAGGACATTGGACCACTGAGCAGTGGTCCAGTTCTTTTTTTCCTTAGCCAAGGTAAGATGCTTCTGACTTTGTATCTGGTTCAGGAGTGGCTTGACACTAGGAATGCAACACTTGTAGCCCATTTCCTGGACACGTCTGTGCATGGTAGCTCTTGATGCACTGACTCCAGCCTCAGTCCACTCCTTGTAATGTTCCCCCAAGTTCTTGAATCGGCTTTGCATGACAATCCTTTCAAGGTTGTGGTCGGCCCTCTTGTGCACCTTTTCCTTCCATACTTTTCCCTTCCAGTCAACTTTCCATGGATATGCTTTGATACAGCACTCTGCGAACAGCCAGCCCTTTCAGCAATGACCTTCTTTGGCTTACCCTCCTTGTGGAAGGTGTCATTGATTGTCTTCTGGACAACTGTCAAGTAAGCAGTCTTCCGCATGATTGTGGTTGTGTTTACTGAACTAGACTGAGAGATTCATGGTATTTATACTGCATAAATAGTGATTTACTCAAACTTGAAATGGAATATTCTAATATTTTGAGATACATTTTTCTATTTTTTTTTTATCTGTAGGCCGTAATTATCAAAATTAAAATTTAAAAATTCTTGAAACATTTTAGTTTACATGTAATGAGTCTAAAATATATACAATTTTCACTTTCTGAAATAACTGACAAAAAATATAGAACTCTTCCACGGTGTTCTAATTTTTTGAGATGCATCTGTACAGTATCAGATTGGAGATATTGAAAAAAACATATTCACACAGCTACATCATTGTTGACACAAATCCTAAAGCTTTAGACAACTGAAATATGAAGGCATGTGTGCTGCCATCAAGGAAGAGACTACCTGCCGCAGGGAACAGTTACATTTCTCTCTTTCTCTCTCACCTTTTCAGAGGCTGTGCATGCTTTTCACACAGGTGATTTTTAGTCTAACAGTTGCTCTGTCTCTGGTGAGTTTTATTCTGTGAAAATAATGTATGCAGAATGCAGTCATTTCAACTTACAGACAGATCTTTTACTGATTTCAAGAAGTGACTATAAATTGTATGACTTTATGTATTCTCTGTTCTCAGATAAACACATACATGTTATAATATTTAATTGGTTATACAATTTTAAGTACAAATTTTATTTCATATGTAGTTTGACTTACAATATGATAGATACTTGGTCATTGCTTTGTTTATTAATTACCGATCAATATGTACTTTCTGTTAATTGCATTATTTTCTCTGACAAATAGGTTATACAACTAAGTGGAGTTGACTGTACTGTTAACATGTATGAAAACAACAAAAGCCTTGCTTAGTGGTGGTAATGCTGTCCAAGAATGTGCCATATGTTTATAAGATGTTTTGTCATCCCACCTCATTAGTGATTTTAGCCTTCCTTTTATATCATATGAAAAAAAATCTCATTAACCTTTTGAAAAATGCTAGTTTTTTTTCTTTCTGGTATTGTGTTATTACTTAAGACATTTAATGCTATTATTATACAAACTTTCAAAAACAAGCCCTTACCAAGTAAAATGTTCTTTATAAAATATGATTAATTTGAGTTATATAAAAATGCATATATACAGTGGTGGACAAAAGTTTAGGAACAAACATAAATTTACAGCTGGTTTTTTTTGCATATTTCACATGCAAATTTATGTTTTGTCTTCTGTCAGCCACTATGTATTACAGATTTTTTTGCTGTTTATGAAGGGATTTTGTAGTAAAATGATAACTTGGTTATCAAACTACTTTATATATATATATTGCTTGAAGTATCTCGTATAAATGTATCTTTATAGCTGGGTGTTATTCCAGTGGTATAAAACGTTTTTCATGAAGAATGCAAGGAATAAAAATAGATTTCACAAGAGAAAAAATATTAACAAACATGATTATTATTATAGATAGCAAATTGTTCTCTTGCCTAGTTATCGGTCTATGGAATTTAGTTATTAAAATTGCAATTAAATGATTTGACACATTGCTTTGCATCAGTAATTTTTTCTCCAGTACCTCTTTCAGGTAAAGAGGCATTAGTGCAAAGACTACAGTATATAGAGGTCATTGGAGAAGGTCATGTGAGATATCAGCTTTGTTGACCAAATAGATTGGCTACCTTGAGGCTGTTCTAGCAGGGTGACAACACTAACCTCATCAAGTAAAGAATCTACCAAAATTATTGATAGCAGTCAAAGAAAACCAGCTCTTGGTAGTAGTCAATGTATTTTGGGGTGGTATGGAAGAGCAAAACCAATCCCGTCATGGCATTAAATAATACGAGAAAAAATAGCAAGCAATAAATAATACAAGAAAGAATTGCAAGGGTGGCTATATCATTTTATTTAGTACAAAAACTGGCATTTACTTAAAGCGAGAATTTACTGAAACAAAGGCTATTGTATTTTCTTGTTTGTTTTTTGTTTTGTTTTTTGTTTTTTGTTTTTTTTTTCAGTTTTCAACCAAAGCTGAAGAACCGAATGAATATTCCCAAAATCTTGGCATTCTCTTTGAAAAGACCATGTTGTTGTCAACTGGAGACTACTGAGAGGAGGCACCTTTTAACTCTCTGTACATCGAAACTGTGAGAGAGTTTTAAAAAATCATAATAACAAAGATTTTGTATTTTTTTCTGGTGTGGCAACAGATTGGTTTTCTCGGTTGTGGAAAGCGAAAGTGACCAGAAAAACATTCTTAGGTATGGGGAGTCTTCGGCTCTATGGAATTGCTTTGGATTGATCATTGTTGTATAAAAATGGAAAATTGCTGATATGAGGGGGGGGTCACACAAAAAAATAAAAAACAAGGTTTTCACATGGCAGGTTCTCCCTAAACTATCAATGTGCAAAATTATTTTTTTACAAGAAACTAGACGATAGTAACATTCTAATTTTTAAGGATTTGATAGATATCTAAATGATGTTTGAAATTATGACGTGTCTTTTTAATAATCCAATTTTAAGCTTCACAGTAAAAGTGATTAGACTAGTTAGCAAGCCCTTTTTTTTATTATTAACAAGCAGCAAACTAACTGGCAAGTTGCTCTAATTCTTGAGGGGATGTAATCTCACCTTGACGACTGACTTAAAAGTAATTTTATTTCACACTTTTCATTATTAGAAAAGTGCCATAATGACAGCAAACGTTATGTAAAAACAGACTTTACAGAGTAATTCAATACACATTTTTTTCATCCGTTTTAAATACTTGTACAAAACAAAAGGAAAGATTTTGCTGATATCATTTGCAAAGATGTCTTGTTGGTTATGGTCACAGGGCTAAGGCAAGCTGACACCACAGTGTGAGAACATTAGTCGTCACACTAGTGGTAGCACACCAAACCAAGAACAGTTCTTTGGATTAAACCCAATGATGGCAAAATTGAAAATTTGTCGAAAAAAAATTGGTTTATTAACTGCTGTTACCAATAATAATACAATTTTAAATACCTGTTATTTCTTAAACAGTATATATACTTTTTTAAAAAAAAGGGAAATAGTTGCATTTAATTTCCTTCAGAGTCTCTTTTTTTTTTTTTTTAAGAAAATCCTTTCTTTCGAGGATGGAGATGGACCATTTATTATTTATCTTTTAAAATGGCTTGTTGTCTTAGCGTTCACTGCTAAACTGTCATCCCACAACTAGCGATGAATCTAATAGTCTTCTCCAGATCCTGCCAGCTGCTATAGAGTTTTGTTCTGAGTGGCTACATTTTCCGTCTCTCTCCCTCCAGAAGTGAACATCTCTGTAGAATGTGTTCAGCTGTCTGATCCTCTTGACCACAGGAGCAGGTTGGTGAAGGTATCAGCTTAAACTTTCAGCTCGTGAGCATTGAGCCGATTGTGTCTGGTTCGGAATCTCACCAGAGTCACTTGTTGGTCTCTGGACAGTAGGTGGTAGTTGTCCTTTTCTGTCTATGGCCCAAATAATGCTCTGTTGATGATCCTCTTCTCCGAAAGCTAATGCTGTTGTCTGGTTGGTCTTCCTGTGCACCAGCTTTTGCTAGCTCATTTGCTTTCTCGTTCCCTGGTACTCTACAGTGGGCGGGGATCCACTGGAGGGCTGCTCTTCTGGTTCTTCCAACTAACTTTAGAGCATTGGCCAGATGGGGAAGCTTATCATTCTCCAGGGCCTGAAGAACAGAAAGAGCATCTGTGAGGAAGACCACTTGGTGACATTGATCCGTTGATGCCTGTATCATGGAGGTGGCCTGCTCGAGGGCTTCAGTCTCTGCACGGAAGTTTGTGTAGTATCTGCCGGTGGCGACACTTGCAGTTATGGTCTTACCTCCAGGATACTTAATCAGGATGCCAGCACCCCAATTTTGCCACAGCACTGATTGCTGACCCGTGTGTATATACATGAATCCATGCTTCTGATTGGTATTTCTCTTCATTCATGGCCAAGGTGAGAGCTCTTCGCACAATGTCATCCTGTCCTTCCCCTGGTATGACAGTGGGGACTGAAGTGTGGACTTTGATGTCTGAATGGTCTGAGACCCATGGTTCTGGCTGTTGGAAAGGAATTAGTGGATCTGTCTCCTTTAGCAGGTCTTCCTGATGTTGTCGGAACAGTCTTTTGCTCTCATGGACAAAGCTGCTCCTCTTCAGCTGGTTCTTGGTAAGACTGTTCAATTTCTGCTTTATGGGATGGTCTGGCAGGCATTTGTACTTCTCAGCCAGTATCAAGATCTTTTCTTTCCTCCTTTGACTAAGAGGATGGATTGTAGTAAGCTGCTCCATCTCCCTGATAGGTGTTGACCTCAAAGCACCTGTAATGAGCCACAAAGCCTGATTCTGCACTCTATCAAGGACCTGCAGATTAGTTCTGGCGGAGGTTGACCATGCAGTGAAGCCATATTCAAGGTGGGGCCTTATTGTTCCCTGGTATACTGTCTTCAGTATCCTCTCTTTCGCTCCCCAGGAGGTGCTTGCCAACTTTCTCAGGATTGCAAGCTTGCATCTGGCCTTTGTTTCTGCTCGCGTGATGTAGGGTTTCCAGGTTTGTCTTTTGTCAAAGGTGACACCAAGGTAGGTTGCTTCATCATCCACTCTCAGAGGTGTTCCTCCAAGCTTGATGGTACCAGGTTTCTGCTTGGTCAACAAAGTGAAGAGGGTTGTGGAGGACTTCTCTTTGTTGATTGATATGCACCAATCCTCTGCCTAAGCATTCAACCTATCTGCTGTTTGCTGCATTCTGTAGGTGGCAGTTGTAGCATGTTCCTCCTTTCACTAGATCATCTGCATAAAGGGCTGCTTTGATACCCTTTGGCAGCTCAGACACCAAATCATTGATGAATAGAAGGAAAAGTATGGGGGAGAGGACCCCACCCTGTGGGACACCATGTTGAAGCAGGAATTTCTTGCTATAGATCTGGTCAACATGGACTTGCGCTCTATGGTTAAAAAGGTAAGCCTTGATCCAGTTGTACATATTGCTGGAGATTCCTGTTCTTGGCAGCTTCACAAGAAGTCCATTGGTCCAGACTTTATCAAAAGCTTTCTGAAGATCAACCCAGGTAACAAAAACTAGCTTCCACTCCTGAAACACATCTATTTCCTGTGATAGGCATGTGGCCTGATCCTCTGTGCTGTGAAACTGCCTAAATCCAGCTTGTTCAGGGGCAAGAAGATTCCTGGTCTCAAGGTACCATCGAAGGTGCTCGTTCACGATTCTTTCCAAGGTCTTCACCATGCAGCTTGTCAGGCTAAGGGGATGATAGCTGGTTGCCTTCTTTGGACCTTTTCCTGACTTGAGAATAGGTATCGTAACCGCATCTTTCCAGATCTGTGGCAGTGCCCCTTTTTCCCAGCTGCTGTTAAATACCTCAAGGAGCTTACACATGGCTATGCTACCAAGATTGGTAAGCATCTCATTGCTGATGCCATCTGCACCTGGTAATTTCCTTGCCTTCAACTTTTTCAGTGCGATATTCATCTCATGCAGTGTGAGTGGAAGTTTCATGAATTCCACAGTGTCTCTATTAGTGGGTTTTTCTCGCTGTTCTCTTCTGGCTTCTCACTGTTTTCCAGCACTGACAGGGATGTCACTCTCGGCATAGCTACCTGCAAAGCAATCTGCAGCTTTCTTCCCTGTCAACACCTTACCATCTTCTTCCAATGTAACTTTGGCTCTACTTGTTTTCATCATTCAGTTTCCTTGTGAGTTTCCACAACTTTCTGCCATCTTTCTCGGAGTTAAGGGAGGCTGTTTTATCTCTCCAGCTCCTACATCTTGCTTGAATCTTCAAGAATTTGGCCTTTGCTTGCTGGAGCCTGATGTTGCTTTCTTCAGACGGGTTGATTTCTGCTTGCTTCCTAGCTTCTGAGAGAGCATTCTCAAGTTCCTGCAGTTCGTTACTCCAGTAAGGTTTGTACTCCTCCTGGGATCCCTAGGGATGGATTCATGGGCCGCTCTGAGGATGCTATTGTTAAGGTCCTTTATTACCAAATTGATGTCTTGACCTTGGACTTCTATGTCTTTGGTGAGTTAGCTGGTACAGTGTCAAAAGAGGAACCAATTGGCCTTCTGATAGTTCCACCTCGGGAAGGTAGCTTCAGTGCATAGCTCCAAGCCCAAGTTCAGGAAGACTGGCTGATGATCACTTCCACCCAATTGTCACCTCTCTGTTGGCAATCTTATGCATATCTTCAGTGCAAAAGGCAAGGTCTGGAGTGGAAGTGCTGTGCCAGTGCATGGAATAGAATGTGGGGCAGTCATTGGAACTGTTCAAAAGGATGAGCCTGTTGTCATCCTGCTAATTATCCAATTCTTCACCTCGCCGATCCATGGGGTCATACCCCCAACTCTGTGATTAACTGTTGAAGTCGCCTACTATCAAAAAATTGGAGGCCTGTATCTTGATGGTATCAAGGGATAAGGATCTGTTATTAGGACAGTAGAAGTTAACTAGATGGAAGTCTACTGTGTTTGTCTGAATACGGATGACTTGATACTGCATCAGGCAGGCATTTATGTTATTCCTGATAAGGGTCAGAATACCTCCTTTGCTTCTGTCTGCTCTATCAGACCTGAAGCACTGGTAACCTCTCACCTTGAAAGACTTGTTGCTCTGCAAATGTGTTTCTTGGATACAGCAGACATTGATATTTCTCTCACGCAGGATATGCTCCAGTTCTGTCTTCTTGTTCAGGGCACTTTCTGCATTCCAGTGCATGACTATAAAAGGTCGCTGCTGACTGGGATGTCTTTGTAGTTTTATTTTGCAGCCAGTCACTTTACTGTGCCCCCTGGCACCTTAAAAGCAACAGGAGGGACCTCCAGTCACTGAAGGTGGATCCCGTTGAGTCTCGGGACCCGACGCTGCTCCATCCTGAAGGGACCTCAATGGGTGAGTGCCATTCTCAATTATTGTGGATGACAGTGTAACCATTGGTGTAAGGTGCATGGTACTGTGGTTTGTTAAGAGAGTGCACACTGGCCCAGTACCTCTGACTTCAGCTCTCTAGGTTTTCTGTAGGGGTTACCCCACTCTTAGCTCCTGGTTCATATGTCATACCCTGGGAGCACAGGGGGGATTGTTTCTCCAAGGATCACACCCTGGGGCAGGGCTTTTAAGGTGGCCCTTGCCCGCCTGTTGGCTCCGTCATGGGTAAGCATTTTAGGAGTAACTTTGCCACAAGCTACCCCACTCTGTCCTGATAGAAACAAAGCGAGTTTGGTCCATGACTGCTTGTTCAACTGGGAACAGCTTATTTCACAGCTAACCTCCATATCTGGAGGCCATTCTCCAATCCGCCACCCAGGGACACTTGATTGGGGGCGGTCGTCCCGACGAAGAACCCATGTACTGGACATGTAGTAACTTGCCCTGTCCAAGATGGCTTGTTGTAATAACAGAATATTGTGTGTTGGGTTAGGATGAAGAAATCTGCTTCATGCTTAGGCTCTTGAAATACTTAAATCCTATAAATGAGATTCAGTCAGCCAAGCCACATCCCTGCAGAAGTGACATGAAGTCTTAGACTTGGTGCTTTGCAAAGAATATGTAACAAACATTCATTATTTTTGAACTAACATTGCTTTAAAATAATGTCCCATTTATGATGCTTAGACTTAAGCAGTGATTTGGTGCCACTAAGCTTATACAGCTGCTTGGTTTGAAATGTTTCAAATTATGAGAGAGAACTAAATATGTATTCAGAGTCTATCACTGGAACAAATGGCAGTGGGCAAGATAGGGTTGGCAGTACAATGCAAGCCATCACCACTGAACACAATGAGCCCCGTCTTAACCGAAATAATTGGTGGGTACCCCTTTCAGTTAATGGATTCTTGAATTTTTTTGGTATTTAAGAAAAGGGTTAAATAAAATAATTTCAAATTTGTCATCATTGAAAATGAAGCATTACAGTATTAAACATGCCTTAATACATTTTTTTAAAAATTTCTTAACCACTACTACATCAAATCTCAATAGTATAGTTTATGCTTAAAATAATTTTTTATATTAAATATCAAATTATAAAATGATCTGCTGTTGATCATGTGACCTACATCAACCAACGGTGTTATGGCATCCATTTATCCATGGTTGCATTACTTTACATCATGTGAGACTTTAAAAAAAAACATTGCAAGTCATGAGTAGTTAGGTGAGCCAACCAAAATTTTATTAATAAACTAGTCTCATTTCTTTTCAGATTTTTTTATCTATTAAACAAAATTCAATTTTAATTTCATTTGTCAGAATTTTGGTTAAGGAAAGGTTCACTGTAAATGCATGAGTTATGCTTTCATGGACTGAAAATATCTACCTTACTCAAAATGATAGCAATAAGTACAGCATGTATCCCATGTGTGCAGACAAAAAATGATACAGGAATAGGATATAATGCAAATTAACTATGGATTATTTATGTTTAAACTCTCATACTGAAGCATCCTTTTTTATGAGAATTGCTGTTGAATTCAATTACAAGAGTGGTTCAAGTGAGATTGGACTTTTAATCACAAAAATGTGTTATGACATCTTCACCTATCCCTCGTCAAACATGCACTTGTTTTATTTGTGTACTTTGGCACATGGCTGTCATACCCACTTTTTATGAAATGCCTTCAGCAGTGACAGGTGAAATTTTTATGAGACTAGATCTGAATTGTAAGGACGGTGGATTAGCAGTATGTAACAGTAAGAAGACCTGTGGTAATTTGCAGTAGTACAGTATATACTAATATGTAAATATATGTAACATACTTCTTTATTGTGGCACCTTTTCTGGAAAGTTCTCAGAAAGTATAACTTTTACATCCCAAAACACTATGGTATTCTGAACTGATAGCACTGTCTTGAATTTTCAAGGGTATGAGGTGATAAGGGTAATTAAGGGCAAAAGATTTTCATTGGTGAACCTGGAGGCATGACAATTTTAAAAATAAATTGCTCCTAAAGATTAAACAGTAGGCCAAAATTAAGGAAATTTATTATGCATTTTTTTAAAAATTTTAAATGCTAATAATTAAATGTTTTACTTTTAGTAAAAGAAAAATCTTTTGATATCATAATGATATTTGCAACATACAGGGCATGTCGAGAAATATTTGACTCAATCAGGAAGTTGTGATCAAACTTTGAAGCCACAAAATGCTTTGTTACTGCCATCTTTTGTATAATTGTGGTTTCTCTCTCTCTCTCTCTCTCTCTCTCTCTCTCTCTCTCTCTCTCTCTCTCTCTCATACCTTTTTAACCTAATCAGCTTTACTTTTTCCTGTGTTCTTAGGAATGCATATTGGCAGATAATTTTGCATTTGTTTTGCCATGAAGAGGATCAGATTTTAAATAAGTGAATTAGTTTGTTTGGCTTCATATTTCAATGTTTGGGTTGTACTGAAAGCTACATCTGGAGGAGGACTTGTTGGTGGTATGCAGTTCGTACTGGTCACTGGAAAGTCTGAGAAATCTCTTGTATGGCACTGCTATTCAAACAAAAAAATAAAAATAATGACTAATTTATTAATTAAGCAAGAATCAAAATACCAGAAGCTTGTAATAAGAACAGGAAGATGAAAAGCCATAAATTTGAAGTTTATGATCCTATTAAATTTCCTTTCTTTACTAGTTAAGCTAATACTCATTCAAGTGAATAGATCTTCTGTGCATCTTACATTCAGTAATATTGCATCAGGTCTCTTACTGAAGCTGAGAAGACTGTTCATACACAAAACTCGCACACAAAAGAATCATTTCCAGGCGTTGCAACTTCAGCAGCTACTGTGATAATTGTATTGAGAATGTGCAAGGTAGCTCTAGAAGATTGCAGTCAGTTGTCAGAAATAAATGTACAAAGGAGGAACTTTAGCATCCCTCTTTATAAAAAGGGGAAGCCTTGATGCCGTCACTGCACACTTGAGGGTTTAAGTGCAAAGTGGTACGTTCAAGTCTAAAGATCCTGTTCAAGTTGTTACTACTGTAATAATACAGATTGAAACATCCGTGATCTTTGAACCTGTTCAAATTCTTTGGCTTTCTTGGGTAAGCTTCATTGTTCTTGTGATGATGGCTGCTTAGACTTCAAGATTTTTTCTTGATTATCAACTCTCTTTTTTTTTCTTCATTTTTGGCCAGCTCACCATGATGCAGAATTGGCCACTGTGAGTTGTTTCTATGCATGTCAACAAACAGGAGAACCAGGGTAAAATCTGTTTCTTTGTTTGCCCATCAAACTGGTCTTTAAATTTTTGCTTTTGACTCAGGAACTCATTCCATCCCTGAAAGCCCATTGTACACACAGTCACAGAAATTACGAGTTGCCAGGTAACTATGATTCAGCTTTTTCCAAAGGCATTGAAATTTTTCCTATTAAACATCTTTCTCGGGTGATTTCAATAATTTGTTGATGAAATTTCTTGTCGATCACTCTGTCATATAGATCTAATGCAGCGATAGGGCATCTATCATAGTTGATGATGTATTAAGCCTAAAGCCATTTTAGAAGTTTCCAGTTGTCAGGGCAACAGGTTTAAAGCCCCAGAAGTGCCTGGGAAAAGTTCGGGAGATGTATTCATTAGTGAAGCAGGTGAGAAACATTAACAATGGAATCAAGAGAAACTTTTGGTAAAGAAAGAAATGATCTATTGCTGGGGCAGAGGTCCATACCACTGCTGGGGCATTCCATGTCAAATATACACAACCTTCTGACACTAATACCATATTTTCTCCCCATATGTTGGCCATTTATTCATTTTGATGAAGTAACTCACCATGCCAGCTTTCAGACCTTAGGGCCCACTGGGGCCAATTTTAGGGGCCCCTCAAATTTGGACTTTCCCAGCTGATCCACAATCTTTCAGAGGCTATATCTCAGGCTGTACTGGTCCGATTTAGATGATCTTGGTATCAAAATGTTTGTAAAAGCAAGATCTTTCTAATTGCGTAGTGAAATCACTTCAAAATAAAAATTCCAAAAATGGTAATTGATGGCGCCCTTTGACCTTTAACCCCTGCCACCCAGTAAAACCGTTGGTCCCGATTTTTTGTGTGGAGAATACCCCTTCATATACTCCAACACCTCACCAAAAACAAAAATATGATCTTCAAGGGTTCAGGTGTGGCAAAGTTTTATGTTGGGGGGCTCGATCTGCTTCTGAGAGTGACATTTAATGTCATTGTTCCAATGACGTAGTTTCGATGTTTAGCTTTAGTTTAGACAGTTCATGTTATTGTTATCGTATGGCTCGCTGAGTTGACATTGAGCGATGTAGGGCCGCTGTGTGGCCATTGTGTGCATAAAACTTCCTCTGCAAAAATTAAATTTGATTTCATACTAGTAATGTTCTTTGCGGATGCTGATGTAGAAAATGCCAGTGTGAAAACTGGGAGTGAAAGAGATCCGAAGAGGAGACGTTAGGTCGCAGGGCTTCAAACTTCTCTCGATATTTCTAAAACTGTTAAGGTTTTTTTTCCCAATGAATTGGCTTCCTGAAGATCTAAAAGGGAACCCGACTCGTTTGGAATGTACTGCGGTGCTTAGACTTTGTCATCCGTAGTCTGCTTTACTCGCAATTCGTCCTCGGTATCCGAAATATACAGGGTATGGGTTATTTCTTAACGCCTGCCTTCTGCTGACGTGCTCGAGTCCAGTTCTGCCAGCGAAGAACTTACGAAGGAGACCAGAACTTTTGCGTTTTTGAGTAGAAGATGGTGTCTGTTCCAGAGCAGAGTTTCCTCCCCATGTTCCTGCCAGCTGGAAGAGAAAGTCCGTTTCAAGTTAACGGGAGAGGCCGGGGTTTTTTGTGACCTCTGACCCTTGCCAGACCACTCGGCGCAGCGACTTCAGTCAGTCGCCGGCTGAAAAAAAGGTTTTTGACCGAAGTTGATCTGGCTACCATTTTCTCTCTTATAACTAGCTATCCCTTAAATCTTCTCTCTCACCCATATCGTACAGGCAACGCCTCCACAATAATTACATAAGTAAGGCAGTTCCTGACCGATTGTTGTCTGGATTTCGGTGCACTATTAAAACTTTACTCGGCTAATACGGTCACCCTCGAGCCCAAACTGTCCACGTGTCCTGCACAGGAAGCCCGTCTCCCCTGTTGAGTGCTTTCGTCCAATCGATCGACGGCTAGCATGAAAGCTGAAGGTAGGAGCCTTCCGCGTCTACTTGACGTGTGGTGAACCGACACCAACTGAGCAAGTTTGGCTCTCGTCTATGATTCTCTTGGCTTTGACGAGAACTGGCGCTGCGCTGACTGTCTGAGAGAACCCCCCCCCACACTCTGCTCGAACCAGCGTTAGCTAAGGCAGTCAGATCGCTAACTAGCGAATATCCGAACCTTTTAATGGACTCGGCCTTTAAGCCGTCGTTCTTCGGGGATCTGTCGTTATTTGATACCCAAATGGTATCTTATTCTTTGACGATATCCCCTATGTCAGAGACGATGCGTTTTAGACTAATCATGAGTTTATCCTCTTTCCCAGTCTCATCTTATCTGCAGCCCTCCTCGCTAACGGTCCTTGCTCTGGCCCTTACAATAGCGTCTTCTGCTATGTTTTTAATAGCATGGATCATACCTACGTTTAGGTAACTTAATGCCACGTTGTTTAGTTCTAGCCATCTTCTCTATACCGTCTTACGCACCTCTGATCTGACAATATTCTATGTTGAATTTCTTCATCGATAGTTCCTTACGGCCCACCATGCTGAAGAAGTTAGTTCTTCTCCCTGGACGCTCTCGACGTCAGAATAGTAGCCTTGAGTTTCTAACTCCTTGGTTTCCTGGTTGCTACCCTGACCGAGAAAAGCCATCTATAACTTGGGAATGATTGCTCCCTTCTCTTCTAATGCTAGTTTAAGGCTCTGGAAAAACTATACGCCCTCTCGGAATGTTGGGAGCATAGACCGATGCTATCGGTGTCTTTGTTCGATCTTCTATTATAAGGCTGGCTATTGTTAATCGTCCTGCGTTATCGCCATAAAAGTGCACTAAGTTCAATTTCGACTCGGGGTGAAACAATATGTAGTCACCCCGCCCTTTAGGCCTTGTGTAAACTGAGCTTCTGTCCATTGCACTTGGTGAATTTAGGAGTCTACTCCTGCCTGGCTACTAGATGTAACTTCTGCAAGCAGGATACATGTGATAGTTTCAACTAAGTTACCTAAAAGGGGGCTACTGGACGTGTGTCCGTGATCCTCCTCGGGATAGCCTCCTTAACAAGTATTATAGGCAGAGTATCAACGATGGTTCGTGGGTGCGTTGTCGTGCCTATGGCACTGGCATACGTTGTTCCAGGTATCATCGCCACCCTATCTTTGGGATCGCTCCCAGGGTGGGGGATGGTATTTTGTTCCACAGTCTCGGTGCTAGAGTCCGGCTACCCCTGATGGGTGTATACCGCCGGCTACGAGTCCCTCTGAGCCACAGTTCGATCCAGGTAGTGAATCCATCTTAAGTTCGCACTTTTCACCAACCTCTCGACGGATACTGGTCGGCCGGTCTCCGACGACCGCCTCGTTGTCAGAAATTCACGCCAAAAACAGCATCTCTGTTGACTCCGATCAGTACCCGAACTGGTGCGCAAGTTCCAAAGCTGAGGGTGTGTGATCGCACAGTCCCTCCAATCTCTGGAGTTGTTTACCGAACCTGTGCCTAGAAAAATATCAGACTTCTAAGAAGACTTTCTTGATCAGGAAGAAACTTTAATGGTGATAGTATTAATTAGTTTAAAAATCGTACTAATCAACATCTCTCTCTCCTGAGAAGCCTCGCGTTGGTCATGATGACTTCTGCCATTCTGATGTAAATAATGAACACAAGTCAGTCGGCAGATTGTCCGTACCAGGTATTTAGGTTTCCAAATTTAATGATTGATAAATAATTCACAGGTGTTATTAATTAAGGTGTGTCTATTTTATTTACCAGGTCCAAAGGCATACTCTTCTTGTATGGCTGTGAGTGGGATGTGTCAGCCTTAGAGCCATGTAACATAATACACCTGGTCAAAGGTTTTACGTCAATATCACATCCTGGAGGACAGGAGTGGGGATTAGGGGTCAAGAAGGAAAGGCATACAATTAATGTTCATTACAAATATAACTTAACGAAAAAGGAAAAGTCTGATGAAAAATCGCATTTAATACTGATTTTAATTTTAAACTATTTACAGCTGAATAGTAATACGAACCGTTTAATTGTTATTAATAATGAAATGAGACTCAATCCAATCACTTCACATCTTAGAGCTGTATAACTTTTGGAAAAACGTGGGGTTTAAATTCATACTTGAGTGATGCGTTTGTAATACTTGTGAAAAGCGAATAAAATCGCATCATCATGACTCTAGAGGCTCGATACGGGGCTCCGTTCTGCGTGATCTATTATTTTATATTTCCACGAATGATACTGATACTATGGTAGACTGAAATACGGGATGATATTGATGGTTTGGTAGACTGTAATACAAAAAGCTTGCTTTCAGTTTAAAATTTATTCAAAGGTTAACTGCAAAGCAGATAAACATAATTTTTTGATAAACCTCCCGAATTTATTAGACTGGTCAATGAAGCCAAATTATGGTGGCGGTCCTTAGGAAAATGAACTATGAAATATTTACCCACGGAAGGGGCCTTTGGCAAAGTTTCTTGCTGAAATGTGTTCATCTGATCTTGTCGTCTTGTATAACAGATGTAATGGGAAAAGAAATATGAACGTCTTATTCATATTCGAAATATGTCTTTGTGGCATGAAACTTTTTCCAAGATAAAAATTTGTTTAGATTTTAATATTTGTTTCATTTAGAATATTACTGAACTGATCAAAACAGTATAGGGATACTTTATATAAATCCTCTTATACAACTATTTATAGTCGTCTTGGCTATTGTAGATGTCGTATGATTTGAATCCTTGTCAGTCCAAGGCTTGAGACATACACCATTTGTGCTGCTTCAAGTGTTGCGCGTTGTTTTTGTAACGTATAAAAGTCTTGCAACTGTCAGGTATTTTTAATTTGTGCGAACAGTGGCCAAATCGTTCACAGAACCGGTTGTTACCCATGTTTACGGGATGAAGTCACCGCGAGTGATGCATAGCCAGAGTTAAGTAACGGACAGGTCGGGCTGCTGAACTGGGTGCGACATAGTGCGTTATCAGCTACCTTTGGCACAGATAGAGACAGGCGCCACAACAACAATAATAACTATCATCACCATATCATCTACCTGGCTCGACGTTACCATACTATCGGCATTCATGGTTGGTTATTTCACGGAGAGAAAAAACCCCTGATAGCGTACATGTCATTTTCGTCTCAGTCTATGACGATTCCCAAAATATTCCGAGGATCCCCTGGTCGTTTATCCATAAAAAGGCACCGCGGCGCTATCCAGGTGCTAGATCCGGCTTCATCCTCTTGACCACTTTGCTCAGTTTAGGCCATCTTAGCCGATCTGACGCCAGGTTTCTCGGTCTATGCCGTGATGGGGTCAACGGGAGCAGGACTCACGATCACCAATGTCGCTAAGTACTGGTGAGACATCACTCCCTGGGTCAGATGTACCTGGTGGCCGATTATTGGCTGGCACCAAGTAGACTCGGGACGGTGTCATCGGGCTCTGCGCAGATCGAGGAGTGGGTAGCGCCGCCGTCGCTTCATATCTTCTTTTTGCATGCATTCGATGAACTCTGCAGGAAGAAAGACGTCGTCAGACCAACTTTGGCATCGAGGCGAAACATGGCGGTTTACGGAAGTCTATTGATGTCAGGTTACATCACGTGTGGAAACGCGTGAACTTTATGCCCATCGAACAATCATTTGTGCTGCTATCGCCCATGCAGTTGCTATTGGCGAGCTCCACCGAACCATGACTGTGGCAGATGTGGTTTGCCATGACCCACGAAGAGTATGAGTTGAGCCCCGCCATTTTAAGTACATCGATCACGTGACTCACCCGATCACCCCATGTTATCTCTGACCTGATCGCGCCATTTGTTGTTCAGCTCCTCTACACCAGTGCTCCTCAAACCACGTGACGTGGCGGACCGGCAGGTGTTTGTTCCAATGTGTCACAGACCGGTACCACATTTCTGCCATATTATTATTATTATTTGTTTACGATCCGAGAAAATATTACCTGAAAATTCGTATTAATATTAATTTATACCGGAAAAACATAATGAATATAATAAAAGTTAAAACTTTTTTTTTAATTATATTATAGCCCTTTTCGTTTGATCGGGTTTTACCGAATCGCTCTTCGAGCGCCGATCGGTGAACCGTTCGCTGTGCGCATGCGTGTGCAGGTAATCGATGTCCGCCGGGCCATCTCGGTCCGCGCTCCTCGCGGCGAGGTAATCGTCCCACGAACGCGAAGAGGCTCGATATTTACGTCCCCTCCAGTGTTGATGCCCAAATAAATACTCCTTTGCCTTTGTAGCCAACGGGGGGGGGGGGCCGCCTCTCTTTAGTCTCCCGCAGTGGGACACTCCCGATTACGTCACAGTCCCTCCGAGTTAACTCCCCTGACGTAATCGACCCCCGATGACTTCCTGCTATTTTGCCGCCACCTGGACAGTACTCGATATTGTTTACACTATTGTTTCCTTTTCTGGAAACACTGCGGCTACCGGCAGCCGATGACTCGTGTACCACACTTTGAGTAGCACTGCTCTACACCATCTCACCGGATAACTGAAGATTCATGGAAAAAAAAAAAAAGATTAATTAACCTAAAAAAAATCTTATTACTATATTAAAACATGTCTATGTATAGGAGATTTTAGAGTAACAAAGTTTTCTTTTAATTGATGACTTATATGAATATTAATATGAAATCATAATCTTTGGAAAATACTACTTATCCTGCAATAAAAATGGAAAATATCATATTTAACAACTCAGTAATATTAGATCTACAAATATAAAATTTACTTTCAAATTATAAAAGTCTATCAATTAACGTTAGAATGAAACTGGTATCACATGAATCAAAGTGCGGATTTGTCAGTTAGTTGTACTGGATGTAGAAGTTTGGCATCCACAGGCTCCGAGTTGGACAAATTATCTGATACAACTCTGAATACTGGAGTAATATTTTTATTTTCATATAAAAAAATGTAAAATTTAAAATCAAGAAAGTACAAAGCGATACCTGTGTAGCCAAAAGTCCGTTAGATCGATAACACGGGTACTCTGAGATTCTCTACAGTTCTGAAATATTCCACTTCCTGCATCAAGACGGGTTTTTTTCACGAACTTCATACTTTTCTTAAAGTTGAGATTTAAACTTTTCTTTGTATGATTCAGCCATATTTTTAGAGTGGCAAACGCAAATTAATGCGGGGGGATGTGCAATGCTGCCTTTTAAAATTAGAATGGTCATCACACGCAACACGTGCGTTGTAAACCCATAGCCCGATCATCTTAGACATCTTGGGTAACAAGAGGCTGGCCATCAAATTCAGCCCTTTTCACGTCGGCACGATTTGTCTGCTTGCCGACATGAAAATCAACCGCTCCAAGACAGCTCTAAAACAACTGAATGTCTGATAGGAAAGAAAGGGTATAATACAGTAAGAATACACAACACGATAGTGAAATGCATGGATGAGTAGACAGAAAGAAGCTACTCAATAGGTAAAGTTATTAAAACATTTTCTATTCAAGAAATAGTATAATGTAGGCCTGGTGAAGAGTTTGATCTGAAACTCTCCGAAGGATATTTTCACAAAGGAAGAAGATGGAGATGTTGGGATGCCCTGCGCGGTCTCGAGATTCTGTTGGAAGACGTGAAGCTAAGGTAAACCAGAACAGATTCTTCGTGTATGAATGACTTAGCTCAAACTATCGTCGTTAATATCGTAAAAAATCTTAATTTCTTTAATCTGATGAGGTTTGAGCAAAGTAAGGGTGGTCGTACACTTGTCAGAAACTCTGTCAAAAGACCGATTACTCTGAGGTAGTTACATAGCTTTAAATTACTATTCACTGTACATACGTGTCTTCAATATAATGTATCTGGTATGGAGCGCATACTTAAAAGATATTGCAAACTTTAACACACAGTCCCAAGAATTTATTCCGAATTTTAAACGTCTTCAATATGCCGGACATCTTACTTACTCTCTTGTCTCCAGAGGTCTAGGGGGAGACTCGACAAAGTTGTGACAATAATTATAAGGTTTATGCTTCTAGGAAAGTAATAGTTTTATTTTTCTGCTATCCTTAGTCACTAGACCGTGTCTTCCTGGTCAGCAGGTGCTTCTAATCTAGGTAAGGGCATCTCTGCTTTATTCATTGTTTGTTTTTTTGTGTGTGTGTGTGTGCTATATCCTAGAGTTTTACGATAATCTCCCCCGAGAAGGGCTACCGCCTCTTGTCAGTTCTGGGATCGTTTTGCTAAGCTTTTTCGTACAGATTCTTGTCGACGATTAACCCAAGTTGCGCTGTGGTGCCGATCTCGGTTCCCTCCTCGCAGGTCTGGCGACTTCGTGACCCCCGACGACGCGGTTCAGCTCGGGCCAGACGGCAGGAGGTTCTGCTCCACGCCTTCACGGCGGCGTGAGCCGCCTCTCCGTTTCCCCGATCGTCCTGCCGCCACCGGTAGGGCCCGCAACTGAGCGCGCTGCCGTGACTGCGGCCGCTAGGACGCGCTACCTACTCTTGCCGATACAAAGAGCAAACCCCGGCACCACAGACTTCGGCGGATGGCAGGCCGCTACACAATGGCGAGGTGAGAGTCTGACCCGCTCGGAAATTGTTGAAACAACGAGGGCCGTCGGCCAACTAACGGAAGGTCGGGGCGATTTTTAAAACTGGACACACACACAAGAGGGTCGTCGATCGTGATATTCGGTAACAACGGGCTTCAAAACCACATCCCAGCTCTGAAGAAACAGGACTCTCCGCCGTTCCAAAAATTGGCAAGTTGAAGGCTGAAACATCGATAATGTTAACAGACAAACGTTTATTTACACGTTTTAGTAAGCGTGGTGCTTTAAGAATCAGAAAGAAAACCAGGTGAAAGATTTAAATCAAGATATATTTTACCAGCCCAGTGTCCACATCTGTGGGTTCTGTTTCTCTGCGAATGATAAAAGCAACTTGGTAATCCTTCTGAAAAGAAGATGCATGAATGCAAATTGGTGTTCGAATCTTCTAAAAACTGGCGGCTTTTTGATTTTTAATAAATAAAGCACCTTAAAGAATGACCTTTGATTCAAGAACAGTATAATTCATTGGTTCTGGCCTAGGAATTCACCCGGTTTAAATCTAATTGAGAACATATAGACAGTCAATGGGGAATGTATCGCACAAAAATTATCCAAGGAATAGAAAAAAAAAATCGTCTAAAGTAATCAAGGACCCTTGCAGTTGTCTTATAGTTCAGGGTTAGGGTTAAATATCTTCTTGGTGGTGCATTGTATCCCACTGTTAACAGCTTTCTGGGTTTTGTCTTTAATGTACTGGTCAAAGCCGTTATGCATAGAATGTTGGCTGTCTCCATTCTGTCTGCTTTATTCGTTTCCCTTTCAATATCATTCTGGCTTTCCTTCATCTTCTGTCATACGTCAGGGTATATGATCTTTTTTGCTTTAGCGATCTTGGATGCCTTTTTCTATGTCGGATCGCTTCCCTCGCTTGAAGCTTGGCTTTAGTACGATTAACTAATCTACTAAATGTCTTCGCCGAATTGTTTCAGCCCAGTAGTTTCAATTCTTCCATTTAAGAAAGATGGCTGATGCTGATCTGACCTAATGCAGTCGATAAAATATCTTATTGATTAACTGGCATACCGTGATTATTTTCTCTTTAGATGTTTAATTGGATATACTGGTACCTGGATAATTGAGAGCCGATGTGTCTTACATTTACGATTATAAAATAATAACTAAGGCTTGTCTTCATCACTTAGATACAGACATCTGGAAATTTTTATCACCGATACACCGGAAGTACGACTAAGTTATCATAACAAAACTGAATGTAGGAAAAGACTTTTTATGAAGCAGGATGAGACTTATGATGTTGTGCGTCAAGGAAACTGTTTGTTGAATTAAAGTCGCGTTGGATTAAAATGTTTGGATAATTGTCGAGATGAGAGCAGCAAAACAAAGCAGGTGTGCTGTCGTTCTGGGATGCGGCAGTTTCGCCAGTTGTAAAAAGACTGGAGAGATAAGAATACGGAGTCCGAAGACTGCTTCTTCACAGAGAAATAGACTTTCTGCAACTGCGACCCTGGCCTCGCAAGTGTCGCGAGTATATGGCCTTAAGCTGTCAAAGACTTTTAAAACTTTTGGTGGGATGGATAGACTTTGAACTGAGGATAGCCTATATCCCGGTAACCAAAGTAACACAAAGACGGTAAAAGTTCGCATTTATTTGCTAGAATACATGATGATTACTGCAGTTGACTCCCCCTAAATATGTAGCCCATTTACGAAGTAGAAAGTTCACATATTTTAACAATAGTTTGCGTTTTCTGCCTTGTTCAGTTTTCTTGTGGATGAAGGAAAAGAGATTTTGTAATGCGTTTGAAAGTAGATAGTATAAGAATGTCCCGGTATTTTAGATGGTTGTAATCAGTCGTAATGCGGCGGAGCAGGATAAACTATCTGACAACGAGAACTCGTGGTAGCCGAATTATGCGAGAGTTTGACAAACAAACAGATAAAAAGCGTGATATTTATTAAATGTAGTAAGAAAGTTGTCAGGTGAATCTTCGCACCCTTCATCGTCTAGTTAAAGTAAATAGATTTGTTACACCAGTGAGTTCTACAAATTGTCATCGTACTGGTTTGTGTTATTCAGAGATGACTGATTTTTTGATTGTATCGTCTAATTTATGTCGACAGGTATCCAGCCTGTTGGCGAGGTGAACCATCTACCAGTTACAGGTGGCGCTCGAAGCCTCGCACTGTGACGTACACAGCGCCATCTGCTTGTGCTTGGCGTAGAAAACTGCATCTTCATCTTTGAAGGATGTTTTAAACTGCTTTTCAGCAGGTACAAAACTGATTTCCGTGGAGAAATTTGAGATGAAGGCGGATGCTCATGTCTACGAAAGAAGACGGAATTTTATCAGTACAATGTGGTTGCAACGATGTCTTGTGGGGGGGAAATAAAGTCGGCTATCAACAAGGATAAATAAGAAAAGGCTGTGAATTTTCGTCATTTACAGACCGGCTCTGATCACACCTGGGTATCTACGCTACGGTGACTGATTGAGAATTCGAGGTATACACAGTAACGGAGATAATTATGAAATAGAAAGAGTATAAGATAGAACGGCATCTCGTGTAAAAAAAATAAGATGGGCCATAAAAGATTCGTTTTCTGACATAGTACACTGCAATCGGGTGTCATACAAGCAAAGAAAGAGTTACACCTGCAGAAAGACTATAAAAGGGGTAGACGGTGATAACATTGAAGTGTGGTGCCAACTACGGCTCCTGGGAAGGAAATATCATATGAAAAACTATAGAACTCGAATTCTTAGCTAGTGAGTGTTACTCTGTGCACCGAATTACAGCTTGGCTTCATGTTTCAGGATAAGCTGTGTAAAAGCTCTGAGGAGGGTACGTGAAACTAGTACTCTTGACAATAGATGCGTTCAGGGAAGAAGGCCCAAACTTTCCAAAAATAAGGGTGTCAGAGATTTGCATAAAATCACAGGTATTCGGACTGCGGAAATGTACTGGCAAAGTGATGCTGACTACACTGGACAACAATCATTTTTGCTGCTGAGGTAAAAGTACGTGTCTTAGACTAATTCGAGTATGGTGTTTTCAAATCTGAAATCAGAATTAACCCAAATATATAAGGGATTTTAGTTACAGAAATAAATGTAAATCTAATGTTGTATATTTTGAGTGTTCCTTTTAGTACTGTGTACACACAGCAGGCTACGTCACAGGCTTGACTTCGGCTCCACGGTGGGCGACCAAGACAAGACATGGACTGACTGACACAGTGGTTGAATGGGAAACTAACGTCGATACCATCGCCGTGCCAATAGTGTGGTGGGAGCCGAAGAATCATCGAATGACTGTTACTTCTGTACGGTTAAAGTGGCTGGTTTCACTGAGAAACACAAAAACAAGATAACATATCTCGATTTCGAGTCAGCAGTAAGACCTGCCACATGAAGAGGACGGCCCGGAGCATGTGCCACCAGCTACTGCTGATGGTAGCGATAATTCTGATAAAACTGAGCTGCACGAATCGGCAGAATTGGAGTCAAGGAAACAACCTCACCCGATCAAACTGGAAGAGTCAACTGACCTTGTCAGGGACCTGGTGCTCTCTAAGCAAAATGCAGAATTGCTGGGCTCGCATTTCCAAGAGTGGAACTTGTTGGCAGAAGGCACGAAAATTTCTCATTTTCGTGTACACCATATTAGTTTGGCAGCGTTCTACCAGACGGAGAACTGTGTGCGCTACTGCAGTGATGTAAACGGCCTTTTGACGCAACTAGGATATGTACACCATTCTGGTGAATGGAGGTTATTCATCGACTCCAGAAAGCTCGGTCTGAAAGCTGTGCTTGTCCACAACGACAATGAAAAGCCATCGATGCCTGTGGAACATGCCGTCGGTATGAAAGAGACGTAGGAGTCCATGGAACTTCTACTGAAACTCACCTGATATACTGACCACAGGTGGAACACATGCCGTGACTTAAAAGTGATAGGCCTATTGCTCGGTCTGCAGCTGGGGTGTACCAAGCACATGTGCCTCTTGTGCCCGTGGAATAGCGGAGACGATATAAATCACTATAAGATCAAAGAATGGCCATCCAGAACAGACCGCACTCCTGGAAAATTCAATGTGCAACACGTGTCACTAATATTTCGGCAAAGAATATTTCTTCCGCCACTACACATAAAGCTGGGACTAATGAAGAGCTTTGTAAAGGCAACGAGTGTTGAAGGTGCGGGATTTCTTTATATGAAAGAAAAACTTGGAGCGATTTTAACCGACGCCAAGTTGAAGGCTGGAATATTTGTCGGACCATAAATTCGTGTTTATTTTCCGATCCAGTCTTCCGGTCGAGGGTTAACCCACTGGAGCAGCTGGCTGCATGAGAGGCTTTCAAGCTGGTAGTCCACAATTTCCTTGGGAACCACAAAACAGACAGCTATGCCGAGTTGTTTCAAGACATGATGAAAGCTTCTGAAGAAATGGGTGGCCGTATGTCGCTAAAGTTGCATTTTCTTCATTTACTCTTGGATTTCTTCCCAGCCAACCCTGGTGCTGTGAGCGATGAGTCTGGTGAGAGGTTCCACCAACACATGAAGGCAGGGGAGACCCGCCATCAGGAGAGATTCAGCTCCGACACGATGGGAGACTGTTGTCGGTTTCTTCAGAAACAAACCGCTGCTATTCAAAAACGTAAAATCAAGTTCATAAACCATTTCTAAACAGTTAATGTGTACTTTATACAACGTGTTTATGTTGCTCAATATGTTTGAGCTTATGGATAGCAGTTACTCTACAGTATACAATGTGTTCATATTGTGAAATAAATTTATTTTCTGCAGTTTTGTGATGTTCTTGATTTATTAATAAACAAGGACTGAAAACGATATTCTTCTGTAACCACAGATCCTGACGGTCTGGGTCACTTCTGGCTTCAGATTTGGAATCAGCTGCTTGATTTGATAAAGAATACTCACTTGTACCTCAGTATCAGACGAAAAGTTATCCTTTGTTGTCCTGTGTTATCTATGGTTATGTTTCTTGCGTAACAGACAAGAATATAGAGATCCCGCAATCGAACTCTTCGAGAATGCCGAAATTACCATGTTTCTTAAATAGAGTATAATTTCAAAAGATTGGAATCAAAACTGAAAGGCCGACATGATCATCAAAACAGGAGTGGAAAGAAATTCTTTGGGAAGGTGAATTTATTTTTGAATTATTTGGAAACATTCGGCGGTAATTCAATTGACGGTGCAGAAGAGCAAGATCTAGTGGTAGAATTAATTCAAACCTTCTGTGAAGCGTAGAGACAAATCAGTTCAACTCTCTGACTGTATCTCCGTAAACGAGATTGGAGATATTTGCAAGATGGACGTCAGTTTCACTACTGCCAGATATAAGCGAATTATCGTACGTACTGATGAAATTGCGTAGAGTTTAGGAAATGGATTAATCTTCTAACAAGACTATGGTCCGAAGTATACAGTAAACGTGATTAAGTGATATCTAAGAAACAAAGAGGTTGTTGAATAGCTAGAAGTTTGACTTCGCTCGTGCAGTGCCGCAATACGAATATCATTAAGACTGTGTGGAGTGGGTTAATTGTGGAAAGTCACGTTATTCTTCGAACTATTCTAACAGGGCCCTTAACGGTGCGGTTTTTCCATTAAAAATGTTAATCTTTTTTACAATGTGATTCTTTTCCAATTTTTATCTTTTCGTTTGTCTTTACGCGAATTAAATACAATAAAAGATGCCTTTTCTAATTTCTCTATAACTGTGTTCTCCTTGATACTTTATGGAGGTAACCACACCCTTGGACCCACCAGTGGATAAGTTACATGCATGAGAACAGACAAACGTCAGGGAGTCTCTCCTTTCTGTAGCCTAGTAAACAAAGACATATTCACTTAGTGCATCAGATCCCTCAAACATAATACACCGCAATAGGAATGTTCAGCATCAGCATCCGGCTCGTGTTTTCCCAAGAATACCTGTTGAAGCATCACCAATTCTTCTTTTGGAGTTCGTGAATGATAGTCAGCTGATTTATGGCGTACATCGTATCTTTCAGCACCATACAGTGGGGATGAGATCTTGAAATAATGGCGGATATTCAGCTGCGCCTTCTCATCCAGTTCCTAATACCGTCTTCATCCAAAAACGCCCTACAATATTTGCCACACTGAAAACTCGTGACGTCAGGGGTGTGCAAGGTAAACGTCATCTGCGAACTCCCGAACAAAACGTGTCTTAACGTTGCGAGACAAAATGCTTTTGTAGTAGCCTATACAACTCGTATACATTATTCTGGGACTCTAAAAAATTTATATACAAAATTTTTCTTTAATTTGATTGTACACTTTTTATCATACAAGATCATTTTTGCATTAATATTTTATTGAAGAGTTTACAATTGCAGTCGCTAGATGATAGAAACATCAGACAGAGATCGCACCTGCTGAGTCAGACTCGTTAATCTGCAAATACGCTCCAGGCGACTTCAGAGTTCCATTAAGTTGTATGCAAACTTTGGCAATATTAGAATCCTGTACACTGAGGCTTTCAACCTTTATATAGGTCATTTGGTGTCTTACTATTTAAATACGGGAAGTACGGGGGAAAACGTTAGCAAATACCAAAACTTTTTCTTTTTTAAATGTTGCTTGTGCGTGATTTAATGAGAAAGATATCCTGGAACGGACGAATGAATTGAAGGACGAGTAAATCATCGTTCGAGGTTTCCTATTCGCTCAAGTACAAGACATCAGCTGGCATAGAAGCTTCTGTTGTGGAGACCACTCCTCGGTTAGCTAACAATGTGGATTCTTTCCTGTGTTGGGCAAACGTTGTTTTGCGAAGTACTCTCGCCAAGTGTACACAAGGAAAACCGCAGATTTTAAAGGGACTGAGCAGAATTTTCGAATGTTTCCTTTCGTAAAACACAATAGAAAAACATTTCTTAACTTGGTGTCGCTAATGTACTGTGGGTAGATCGGCAGAATTTTAAAAGATAGGACTTAGAATAAAAATAGAAAGTGCTCACATACCCTAACGGGTATGAACTTGAACTTTAGCAGAAACAAAATTTTAAAAGTGGAGGATTGTACGGAGAAATATGCAAGCAGACACAAAGAAACACAAAACCATGGCTTTCTGCCAGCATCTATCTTCCTATTCCTGATGTGGTCATTGCCGTTCTGAAATATGAAACCGACGCCATGACGTCTGACAAAAGGCACAAAGATGCTGTTGTCGTGATAGAAGACACTTGTCGCCCGTCATCGGACGGTTAGTCTGAGCAGTCAAGGTGATTCCACCCAAGATTATAACCGATCCCGTTCCAGGTCTGTCATATGGGATCGTCGAGATACCCGCATCCCGGAAAAGCTACCACGGATGTCCAACGAGAGAAATGTGATTTATCCGACAGCTTTACCCAAGTCCACCACTTCAGAAGCCATTGATAATACTGTCTACGAGCAGAGAAGTGATGTAGTTCATAACAGTTGTCGTAACTGTGACGCATTCAGCAGACGCCGACCCAGAGTCGTGAGTGTCAGCTGGCACTCTTGAAGTTGGTGCCCTTGTCTCGTCTGACCTCTCTCACACATACCAACTTCGCTAATAACGTAACTAGCTGACTGTAATATACCGGGCAGTTCTGTAGTTGCTCGGTTCGGTTGCGAGCTTTCATCCTGTCGTATTCCTAATCGTCTCTGATGGAAGTGATCACAACATAGCATGTGCCATTCGCATTTCCCATTACAAACCCCATCCAAGTTGGTTCGCCTAGCACGTGCAGGTGCCATCTCCTCGAGTCGTCCGCCGCCTGTGAAGACGTGTGACGTCATAATCGAATACTGACAAGGTGCGCGCATTCGCCAGATATACCAAACCACATCTTGCTTTTTCGGGGCAGTCAGTGAATGTCTGGCGGTATCTTTTAAACTGACGCCCCTCTCTTTTAGATGCACATGTACGTACGCAGCTGGAAAGGTGTGCGTATGGACTGATAACGTGGCTGGTCGGATGTGCGAAGCGGTCCGTGCAAAATTACTCCAAAAACTTGTGAAGAAGCGTAAAAGCAGCCAGGCAACAAGAAAGCACGGGTTCTCTCCCCTAGTGAAATTTATAAAAGATGGGCTCTTTACATAAATTTCTTGACCAAAGTCCTGACCTTTATCTCGCTGGTGTAGAGTGAATAAAACATTCCAACTTCACTTACCAATTTACTTTCGAGCTGCTATTTCAAAATTTAAAAAAAAAAAATTTACGTATTATTTACTTGAAATTAAACGCCAAGTAAACACCAGCCTATTGGTCGTTTAATACGGTTAATGAAGAACAAGTAAAGACGATTTTTTTTTGTATTGATGAAGTTACCTCACAGTGTTGGAGAATTGTGATACCAATGCGTGATACTTCTCTCTGAAATAAGAAAGCGATGTTTAATCGGTGTATTTTAATCAGCTGCTATAGAAGGTTTATTTAACAAAATGTAGTTGAGTTTATACAAAAAAGCAAGGCAGCCACTGAAACTTGCGAACAATCTACCTGTATAGATTTCTTTTTGGACAAATCCCTAACGTTCCTTGTTATCAGCAACCAACCATCTGTCTTAGCTTTAACCCATCTATTTATTCTCGTCCTCCCACACACACACACACACACACACACACACATTCACATTCACACACACACACATACACACACACACACACTCACACTCACACATTCACACACACCTATGTTTTCCTTCCTCGTCTTACTGCAGAGGATCACCTACCTGTGAGGTGCGAGTTGTAAGTTGTCAGGCCTTCTCGAATATTCCTTGAAGCCTGTTTACACTACCTGAACAGGCAGCAACTTTTACCTACACTATAAAGAAATTCACGCACACAGGTGCTCGTAGGCAATTTGCGAACGCCCATTTCTATTACAGTGGATTACCACACAGCTTCTTCCGTGTTCATTGAAGACATACACCATACGAAACATGCCGGCCAAACGCCAGCCAACTTTATTAGTTAGTTGTCTTATTTTGGTTTGACTACTTTATTTTTACACTAAATTCCAGATAGATTTTAGAACCAGACTTCCGAAAACGTCTTTTAACTCCCTGGATAGGGGGCGGGGTGGGAGAGAGACCGGGGAATCACGTGGTATCACTATCTAGTGGCGTCACATTTCAGAAAGCGAATGTGAGCGCCATCTCGCATTACCAGAAGCCATACTTTCGGATTATCGGAGGTTTAATCTACCGAACGATTTATTTTAATTAATCTAAGAATGCTCTACACCTAACAGTAACAAAATCTGCCAAGTTTTAATCTTAGACGTTTAAAAAAGACCCCCCTTTTTTTGAAGCCAGGGTCGTGAGCACAAATCAGGGGGAAAAGTCCCGGCACGGTGCAGACAGGGGTCTCTTGTCGAGTGGAATGGGTTACTGGAGAAGCCACAGCGGATTCCAGCTGTTTGTTGTTGCTAGACCTTTAAGGGAACGATTCTCGAGCACCCGCTCCGAAGTCATCACGGCGATGACGTAAAATACAAAAGCAATAACTACAGGAAGAGAGAGAGAGAAAAAAACAACCCGATTTCAAATAGCTGTTGGCACGAGTCAGATCTGTTATGCGGTGATGTCAGTGTATGTCCTGTTAGTGACCATCAAAGAAAACGGGTAACATATTATAAGCAACCCACCACACAACCACCCCACCCCCACTCTCCTTTTTTTCTTCTTTTTCCTTTTGTCATAATACAATCGGAGTGCATCTGGGCAAAGTTGAAGTTTACGGAATGACTGGCTGACACAACAGTAGATTTTAAAATAGTTCTTTGACGTAAAGACTCAGAAACAGGAGTTCCGAGGCCTGACGGGACCGACGAATCAGAATAAGCCGATGCGCACCCTTTCCCGTGTTTTTAGCGGGTTCTGTAACCTGACGCTTAGAACACCACGCAGCCTTGGGCTTTAAATGTTCTAAAGATAGGCAGACATCAACCCCGGCCCGATCGCTTGCTTCCTCTGCACAAATATTCATCACACAGTTGCTCGTACATTTAAATAATGAACAACTTATTCGCCGTTTTGAATATTACGACGGGAAATTTAACGAAGTGGAAACGAAGTACCGACGGAAAACTTAGCAGAAGCAGTAGAGGTGTCCAGAGAATGAGCTGAATAACGTTCCTGATGTATCGTTTAAATTTAACCTGTGCGAGTGTGAGCCACAGTTCTGCCTGGCGGTCCTACGACATCAATCACAGATAAAATAAGAATGCGTTTACTTTTCCCCCCTTTATTAATTTTTCTTAAATGATACTGATGAGAGTTACGTTGTTTTCGCGTGAATATTAACATCGCATTAATGTTTGATCTTTCATGAGTTGAGGTAACTTTAATATTAAAATCGTTTGGACGGGTACTTTCTAACCGTACGGATTCAGCTCATTCTTCTCTCGAATATCTACTAATTTGACTACCACATCCCTGCGTGAATAGTCGTACACCTGCGCTGTCACAGTAAATGCTAATCCGATTATACTTCCCTTAAACACCCGAAGCGAGTAGATGGCAGCGGCACGTCTACGGAGAGATTTGCAAAATAAGGGATCTGTCCCAAAACGGCACTGAAAAAAAAAGAGAGAGTACCTGCGACTTTGTTGTTGTTGTTGTTATGACGACGCACCCCCTCCGCGAGTTTGGACTCAAAGTTAATTAAAATCGCTATAATTTAATTTGGGAATCTGTAAACTTCTTCACACACACACACACACACACACACACACACACACCCGCCCAGGTGAATACATTGCGTTAACTGTACTTGTCAAAAGGTGGCTAAGTCACGGTGGCTACGTACTCTCGGAGATGATGATGAGAGAGAGAGAGAGAGAGAGAGTGTGTGTGTGTGTGTGGTGTGTTCGTTGCTAAAATAAAAGCAGTCTCTCTGACGGACTTAGCTCCAGTTTTCGGGTTCCCAAGGGTTAAAGCTGATTTATCGAAGTTTCTAAACAAAAGGGCATTTTTTGCTATTTTCCCTGACCCATCTATACGAAACTAGTTCAATTCCCTAACGGCCAGAGCTTTCTCTACCACTATTCTCTCTTCTTCCCAAAAGATTTATTGCCCCGCTGGTGATAAATCATTCGCGAACGAGAAAAAGGAAAACAATAAGGACTACGTGAAAATCAGAATTTAACCATTTTAGTATATATATATATTTTCGCCTTATTTCAGAAAAAAAAAAGAAGTAGCTCCACGAAACATAGGGCCCTGGTTGGGTTCTTAACGGCTTCTCTAAAGGGTTTCTAGAATGATTCAGACGACCGCATTTTCCAAATCGAACGTTTTGGAAAATATCGAAGCGACAATTAACTCTGAACGGTTGGGCAAAACGGTTTTATCTGGCAGGACAAGTTCGTGGTGTCCAAGCCGTCCGCCATCAGAACTACTTTCCGTCACTCGGTGCAAATGGCGTCTTTTCCGGCGAGGACCTGTTGTTCTTTGGTAAACAGGTAATCTCCTTTCTTTGTTCTTTATACCAGAGGAACGCCGTTAGATGTGGGGGACAGTAGTAACTGCTATGTATCGACTGAATTTCGGTTCCTTAATGGAGGCATTAAAGCAGAAGTACAATGGCGCGACTTGTCTCTTCGTAATCGGGGTCCAGGGCCCTCACCGAGCTCGAGAGAGAGAGAGAGAGAGACGGGTTCGAATACCGGTCGGGACCGACTCGATTCGGCCTACCTCCCTGGTAACCTTCACCAGCCGGCCGCTCCCTCGTGGGTAGCGACTTCATTCTGCATCACTTCACTGGGGGCACTGCCGCGGGTCCGGCACCGGGTCGCTCCCTAAACCCCGCTAAGTCCTAGCCGCTCGTGAAAGATCGAGTGCAAACGGGCTTCGTTCATCGTAAGCATCTACCTTTATTTGTCCGCTGTTACGGAATTTTTACTTTTAGTATCCAACCCAGCGGATCAGGCCGGAAAGGTGAGATCGACCCTAATAATGCCCTTATGGGATCCCAAAGACAGTCAGCTACGGACGGGTAGCGGATTTTCTTCAGCGTCCTAACCCGAAGTCTCCCGTGCCTTTGTTATTGCCAGGCACCTGGATCGGTAGACGGAGTAGAGCGGGGAAACCTGCACGGTACGGCCTGACTTACTGCTGGAAAAAGGTGTAATGAAAAATAGTACTCGAAGAATTACAATCATTGGTCCAAAACAGAAATGATGTTGTCGTTCGTCATCACCGTCGTTTAAATCAGTAATCCGCCTACGGGCAGATCCGTGGCTGAGAGCCATACAGGAAGAGACAGATAGATAAATGATATGGTGAGTTTCTGTTGTTTCCCCTCAACAAACGCGGATATTGCGACAATCTATAGAACTCTTCAGTGGGAGGCGGAAAAGCAGGCGGTCAGCTGGTGACAAGAAACTACTACCAAACACTCAGATCGACATATTATTATTATTATTATATTATTATTATTATTATTATTATTATTATTATTATTATTATTATTATTGTTATTATTATTATTATTATTATTATTATTATTATTATTATTATTATTATTATTATTATTATTATTATTATTAAAATTGCCAAACTTTCCACAGGAATAATATTTTAACACATGCTAAGTAAAAATGACGCAATAATATAGACTTTAGAAGGTGTTGGTCTACTGGGTTTTTCAGCTGACCGACCCCTTGGCTGAAGTGGTGCCGTCTAGTCTCCGTTCGAGTTTACGGATGCACGATGTACCTCCTCTCTCTGCCATCACTGAAAGATAACCACAACCGCCAGAGTGCGCTGAATGTGCGTGGTGTTTTATTTGGATTGTTTCCTTACATTGCAAACAACAAAAAAAATATCTCCTTTCTTTCTTTTCCGTTAAATTTCAAAAATCGTGAAATTATCGTTTTGATTTCCCAGTAAAGGTCAGTTTCTATTAGATTCTATGGAGAAATACTTCTCTGTTGTCTCCGGATAGCCGTCTACCCACACCTTAGAGGCGAAATGCCAATAGCCAGGTTGTGTGACAGGTAGCACATCCTGGTCAATCTATTAAATCATGGCAATTAAAGAAGGTATAAAAGCAAGTGGAATTTGCGAAGAAGAGTCACAAGGTGAATTAACGACAACTGCATTGATCGGGTAAGACTCTCTATATTCTTGTTAATTGTATTTTGGAGGTGTGTGTGTGGGGGGGGGAGAGAGAAGGAGAATTATTTCAGCTAAAAACAAATAGATGAGACAGATCCACTACAGAGACCGGAGAGCAAACTTACGGGAACGTGCGTAAATAGTGTAAGCTTAGATGTGATTTCGCATTGCCATGGAAACTCTTCATTGCTGCAAAGTTTCACCTTTTGTTTAAAATGAAGAAGAACAATTTGGTGGCGCTTAACTTACCTTAGGATGCATATATACGCAAAGAAGGCAAACCGTCTAGTTTCATTTGCGTTCATAGTTAATGAAAATTATCAGATTTTTTTTTTTTGTATCGATTTAAAAAAAGTTTGCGGATATAAATTTATCGAGACGTATTTGAGTCACGCTACGTACATTTGCTTCAGATCTGCGCCTGTCGTGGATCTGAAGGGACTTTTCGCCGCTTCCAGTCAGATGAAAAGAACAAAAAGATGGATAAATACCTAACTATATCCGCCACTCTTCTACCCCACACGGGAGGGCAAATCGGTACCATCATAAAGAGTTACTTCTAATGTATTTCTTAAGTAACATAAGATATCACGGATGCTAATTGTCTTATATAGTGAAAGTAAACCAAAAAAAATATGAAAAGCCGGAAAGAGATTAAACAGAAAGACGCTTTCCTTAACGGGAGATAGAGATCTAGGAACGATTCTATTCACCCACATCTTCGAAACATTTATTTTTGTATTCATATTTCTGCTTCATCTTTAATGACCGGCATTTAAAAAAAAACACGACGTAGCATCTTTAATCGGTAAATTCGTCACGTTAAAGGTACTCAGTCTTCGTCTGTACCCCCTTCTGCCAGCCGTGGGAAATATTAAAGGAATAGCAACGATAATAAATGACTGACTAAACATTTTTTTTTCGAAATAAATCTAAAGTTGTACTTAAGGGAATCTATTTTATGGATACGTAACCTAAATAATTTTAAATATGCATGTTTTTTTTGTTTTTTGCAGTCTTTTTTCACATTTAAAGCGAAGCAAATGATAAATTTTAATTAACAATACGAATGTGTCAGACTGCATTCTGGAGAAAGAAACTCGCGTCTTCAATGAATGATCACTGAACGGGGGGGGGTTAGGTACCTGTTGTCATAACTGTCGTTTGATGTGTTAATTTATGTTCCAGAAGGAAGGTGGCTACTCATCTCTAAGGGGTAAACGTATAATTAAGGTAAAGCGTATACGGTGTTTATTCTACATAGAAACGAGACAAGTGAAAACTAAATTGTCGTGATCACTGAAAAGATGATAAATATACAAGGACGAAGGAGATTTTAGTAATAAAATGTTGTTTCTTTTCTACGTTAATTATTTATATGGATTATAGTACCGTATTTTTGGGCCTATGAGTCATTAGGTTTGTTTTCCCAGTTCCCTTTCAAGTGTATTTGGAGTATAGTACGAGGCCTGGTCGCTTGCTGTGGTTATCCAAACTTTCAACCAGTCATAGCAAGGTGTCAAGCCGTTCGTGACACTGTCGCGTCGCTGTCAACCGAACTTTAAGGCTGGCGAATATTAATGAGCTTCCAGATGAATGGGGTGTTGGAGTAGTTCTTCAACACGTCTGCAATCGAGGAGAGGTATCTGAAACAAACTGCAAACGTTTGGTATCGGTTCTGGTGTCGAGAACCCGGTGTCTGTTTTCAGTCACCGCGTGACGTCAGCGATCCACTGCCACTTCAGAAAGCTAAACTTTCCATGTTCAAGTCTTCGATTTTGAGACATCACGCAGCCACCAAATCCTCAACACACGCTTTAATTCCTGACAGCACGTGTCGATATTTTAGTCCGGTTTCGAGTTGTCCGACAAGCAGACGCGGAGCTCAACACGCTCATCGGTTCCCTGATTGGATGATGAGGTACACACCTACGGCAAACCGCTAGGGTAAATACTGTACATCAGCTGGAGAAGGATGTCAATCTCGATTTGTTTCAGTGGTGTGCCCTCGACAAAGGGCTTATTGGTTAAGTATTCCTGTAATTCTCCGATTCATTCTGAGTGTTAGCCCACTTGGTTTTGCCCTCTCCTTAACATATCCCTCGTCAGTTGCAACACATTTCTCACTAATGCTGGAACTCCAAGTCTAAAAGCCGCTGTTTACGACTATACCGAAGTCATTTGGAGATGAGCTGAAGGGATATTTATGCATATAATTAGGACTGAAGACGATGTATAGACCGCAATTGGTGAGCGAGCGCGCGCTTGTCGGCGGTTGGATAATTCCGCACTGATGGTGAATTGTTCACCCAATCGGCAAAGGTTCCGGTGGAGTGTTTCGAATGAACAATTCTACACATTAATTCAGAAAATGAGTCTTTTTTCTTTCTTTCAGTCAGTAGATTTGGAGTATAAGTAAAAGGCCGGACTTCCGGTGTTTGGGGGGGGGGGTATCGACTTATACACCAAAAAAAAAAACAAACCCATTTATTCTGTTGCAAAGACCGAGTGATTTCCAGTCACTCGGGTTTTATGTCAAACTGATCTGAGGCCGACTTTCGTTAGATAAACGGTCAACTTTACTTGGTCCTAGACAATCGCCTAAAAGTATCTTTTTTTGCGGTATTTGGCGATATTAAGTAAACAAAATACGTAATACTCAGTCTTCGTTTCGACGTTCACGAGTACGTAGCTCATTTATTGTACAGGATAAAGAAAAACGAAGGCAAACAGGACGTGTACAGTATCTCGTTCTCCAGAAATTATTCTTTACCACTGTTAATTAAACGCCGTTGCGCTGTTGCTAGCAAAGAGACGCCCGTAATCTATCTTTTCCAGAATAAAACTGGCCGATAAGTGATTTTTAAAGAGATGGGTCTAAATAATTATATTTAATTAGTTAGTTGACCATTTTCTTGTGATGCCGTAGGATCTTCACCACAATCTCGAGCAGAATCGTCTCCGAGTCCTAGGATAATCTATTGTAAGCCTTAAATAAGACTTCGCAAAACAATTTCTTGAGCTAACGTGATAAATCATCAAGGAAATATAATATCAGTCGATTTTTTTTTTTTTTTTTAAATTCAGAATTACCAGCTGACTTCAAAGACAGGAAAAGTATTGTTTTCTCTCCAGAGAACGAACAGGTGGAGGACAGAAGAACCCGTCGGGACAGCAAGTAGTGATGCCAACGATCAACGACTGCATGACGCTGGAGAGAAGCGGCGGTTCGAAGTACTCGGAACACAGGAGTGGGGCCAGCAACGAATGGAAAGAAGGTGATGTCCAGGAGCCGTCTAGGGTCAACGGGAAACATGCGGGCGAGAAATCCGTCGATGGGGGAAACGTGAAGAGTCCGGGAATCCATGAAAACATGGAGAGGAGCAAACCACGGCACAACGGCGCGGTCGCAAGCAATGGCCGCATGCATGACGACGAGATAGCCAGCGGGCGTCAGGAAGAGGTGACCAGCGGATTCTCTGACGGCAAATGGGCAGAGAGACTTACTAATGGACGCCATCGCGAGATGCCCGGTGAGTTCGAAGAGCTGGTGATGCCAGAGGCTGGACACGAAAACGGACATCAACAATTAGGTATTTTGATTTTTTTTTTTTAACTTTTTCCCGATATTCCGCGTCTTCAAGTAATTTCAGCATAACTTACGGAGATAAAAGAAGACACTTATTAAACGGTAGACTGTTCTTGACCAAATCCTAGTGTAACAGCTGGAGCATAATTGATTTACAAGTTAGCATCCACCCCTTTTTTTTGTACGGTTACTTAAAAAGAAGACGGCCTTGGTGAGGAAATATATTGCCCCTGTTGTCCACAAAGAAGTGCGGTCAGTACCGCGCCACGTAAGCTCTGACGTGAAAATCCTTACCAGAACTCTTCGTTCTCAGACGTGGTGGAAACCAGAGTATCCGGAGAAACCCACGATTGCCTGGTAAAGAAGAGCGGGAGGAAATTGTGAAAGAGGGATACGTGCGCCAACACTGACCGGGATTCGAACTCCGCAGCGAACTAATGGATCATGGGGCCGTCTAAGATGGTTTCGGTTCACATTTCTACTCCTCTTTCATAGCATTTCCATCAGTAGATGAAAACTATGGTTGCTGATGAGGGAAACTCGGCCAGTATCTTATACAGTGCATGATTTCTTCAAAGCGAAAGCGGTGGAAGCGAATCTCTACTAATTCCCCAACATTGTCTGATTTAAGACCCACCACCGTTCAGTTATTTATTTATTGCTTCCCGTATCTTAAAAAAAAAGTATTTTTGTTTATTTCAGACTTCAAAGAAATTATAAAAGAGGTTTTGGAAGAGTACGAGGACAGCCCCGACAGCATTTTACGTAAGTTAAGAAAGTAAAACTATATAAACCTTAAAATGTATCCAAAAAATTCTACGTAAGTAATAAATGCATCCAGAGGAGTACCGAACCGACACCGATCGGGAATCGAACTCGGTCCCTCGAACGTTAAAATCCGGTACTCTAATCACCGGACAACTTCAAGGTATTTTGTCCGTTGTTCTACGTATAAATATGTAAACTACGTCATTAGGAGACGCTACAGTAAATCAGTGGTTTTTCCGTAGAACAACTACGAGTCTTCCCAATGAACTGATGTCTGGTTCACAGCCGGAAAGGTTCAGTTCCCTGCCAGGCTCCACGCTCATCCGGTTCCTCTCCTTTGTTTTTAGCCCCACAACTGCTGGAAAATTCAGCCGCACGCTGTTGGGAATAGCAGCGAGAATGCTTCAGGGTCACATCGGCGAGTCTGCGATACTCGGACCGTACGTGGAACCCAAACCATCCACGCCGAATACCAGCTTCGGTGGCTCGTCTGCAAGGCCGTCAGCCCTCTTTGATGGGAGCTCGACATCGATCTTTTCATTGCGACTAACGTTTGAGAATAGATTTCCGATCCGCATAAATCCTGTCTTTGGTTCTGGGAAATACTCCCCGAAATTGCTTCTCGTATGGCGCTTTAAATTCACCAAGGAACTGCTCATCAGCTCTTCCTCGGATATAAGGCGGAAGGAGTTCTGAAAGAGTCAGATTTCTTGGCGTTTCAA
Source organism: Nautilus pompilius (assembly GCA_018389105.1). Lineage (NCBI taxonomy): Eukaryota > Metazoa > Mollusca > Cephalopoda > Nautilida > Nautilidae > Nautilus > Nautilus pompilius. The sequence continues at coordinate 210,835 of JACATO010002185.1, read as the reverse complement.
AGAGCCGGCCCGGGGCCGATACTTTGGTCGGCGACCACCGGCAAACTTCGGCGTGGAAAAGAACTTTTTATTTGTTTATTCCTCTCACCCACCCCCCATCTACTCATTCAGGGTTTTAAATATGCCCGCATTCAGAGGTCGTCCTCAGTTAAAGCTCACAACGCGAGGCCAAGCATGATCTCAGCCATTATTTCCCCAGCAGGCTTGATCGGCTTTTCTGCTACAGTAGGATCCTACCAGCAGCGATACCGAATATGAAGCCTCTGTGGCCTCAATATTCCCCCCCAATCAGTACCAATACAGTGCTCAGTGTTCCTATCGCGCATAATTTATTCATTTTCTCTCTAAAAAAACTCAAGAGGATTTCCAATGTATTCCTCGTGTTTGTATTCAAAATGGCGTTTAAACTTAGAGGGTTTCAATACTTTATTATCCGAAATCTCCTGGTACAAAAACCCAGTGAGGCTCTGGAATCTTTTTTCTGTCCCCGCCCAGGGAAAAGAATCCCATTGTTCAAGACCTCACTGTTAGCTTTCCGTTTTACTTCCTTCTTTCTCGTTTGCCTGCTCTCATCGTTGTTTCCGTGAACCAGTCTTACTGACAGTGTCTCTCCACTGTCCTTCTCATACCCGTAACTCGGCGAACCGCTCAAGTCGAGCAGACCTACTCGCTTCGCTGTACACCGCAATCGTCAGAGTTGTCGACATCAGAATCAAAGTGACACCGCTACGGTTCACAGGTGACCTCGCTCGCAGTGTCACCGCGGTCTTGCTTCCTCGCTCGCATTCACACTATCATAGACCTCCGTGCGCTCGCCCTTTCGGAGTATCAGATGTGAGTTAACGATGAACCATACTGACCCTTTTAGTGCTGAGTTACTTATTTGGAAACTGTTGGAGTACGCCGGAACCGCTGGCACGCCGGCAAGCATGCTCAGACACGTTTTCCGGGCCATGACGAGGTCATACGAAAGAGCAGGCTGGACTCATCGCTAGGTGTCGCCACACAACCCGGATACAGCCTGTACGCTTAAGAAAGCTATAAATATTTCGCTGCTTTTTCGCTATTGAATGTAATAAATTTATGTCACAAAAGACACAGAGCAAGGTTAAATTCTTAGACCCGCTCTTTCCAGGGTTTGTTTTCTACACCGCACTGGCATTTAGAAGCGCTGACTGCCGAGAGTTAATCCGGTTTCGCACTGGCAGCATCTTTTAAACACAGACCGGCTTATTCACTACCTTTTTGCCTACAACTGCGCACCTGTCACCCAAACAGATGCGGATATCCAGCTCCTTAAATATTCCACGCGACCAGTCCGTCGTTTTTGGCCTTTCTATCAGCCTGGAGAAAAACCGAAGTATTCTACAGCTCAGAGCTGGTTCTTCGGGACGTCACACCCACTGTCACCATCGATAATACTGCTTCTGGAATCTGTCAACGAGTTCCGTTACCCGGGCAACATACTGTCAAAAAATTGCATTAATGAATGACCACATATCTGCTCGTCTAGCCAAAGCAAATACGGTCTTTGGGAAAAATGGTCCGCCGTCTTTGGAATAAACGTGAAACACTCCTGAAGTGAACGACTATCGTGAGCCAGTTCTCCTCACTCTTTTGCACGATTGCGAGACCCTGACGCTTCATCAACGACATACTGAGATGGCTGGCGCCCCACTCTCACATACGCTCCACTTTTGGGATCTTCGGTGTTTTTTGGAAAGACAAAATCCACGACATTGAGGTTTTATAAATATGCAAGATCTTCGGGATTGAATTATCCCTTATTCAAGTTCAGCTCCAGTAATGACTTGGTAAGAATATCTAACAACAGAATTCCTAGAGTCATTTTTGCAGGAAGCACAAGAGAAGCTATCGGACACCGGATGACAACTCAAACATACAGCCAACTTGAAGTCATGCAGAATGGCTTCTGAAAGATCGGAAAATACAGCTTTTGATCGCAATAGCTGTCGGAAAATTTGCCAAATACCCATATTTTATGGGAATTGTATCCTAGTTTAGGTACGACAAGTAGTTCTCCATTGGTTAAAATAAGCTTAGTTTCCATTTAATTGGGTGGTTCTTTTACTATAATCAGCTTGTCATGGTAGACACCCCTCGATACACCTTAAAAAGTAAACAAAAGTCATGTATTCGCTACAGAACCCTAAGAGTATTTCCGGTAATCACAAAAACGACCCTCGAGACGTTTGCATACTGCAAAATATTTCTATGCATTTACAGTAGATGTCGTTGTTGGCAGTAACAGTAAAAATTGCTGTTGTAAATGCACGAATTTCGACAGAACGCTTACAGTGTATGATGCGTGTCCGGAATTTTTTTACTTCTTCTGTTCTCTACTTCTTAATGAAAGTGCGCATTATCATTGAGATATGAATATCTTGTGTGAATGTTGTGTTAATGCCAGATAAAATGCAATAACAACGGGTACCAATAGATAGACAAAATGCCATCTTTATAACTAATATCAAGAACCAAATATCTTACATGTATAATATATAAAGTAGAAGTGCTTTATGGTTTTGTATTCCAGTAATTAAAGATGAAGTACACATTTAACAGATTTAAGCGACAACCAACACCATACACAGGGATCATGCACATTGTATTTATACCAATGAAAGTGCTGCTAGGATGACTTTCTACTGTAAAATTACAGCATTACTTTTCAAAGCGTAGATTCGATTATGTTCTTTCTCTCCTCTTTCATTATTTTTACAATTTTTTAAAAAAAGAATTCTAAAATCTAGAAGTTTAAAATCCTCCAGCTCGTTCTTTTAGGCGTCTGTATAGCCAAACTGCTGAGTTCTCTTCTCTTGAGCGCTCTGAATACCCTCGACCGTAGGAAAGTCTCTTATAAGAAATCTATTATAGGTATTTTATGGCATTTTAATTTGGCTCCTACGTCACTGGAATGATTGATCCAGTTTTGTTTACTTGAGATCTTTCGGAAACTGTTGATTGGCATTCTATTTCTTTTTTCAGACGTTTTATGCACTTTATAATTAGGTCTCCATGACGGTATATCTAGACAGAAGGCGAAAGGAGAGAAAGACACTAGCCGCAGACTATCGTTAGAATGGCACTATGAAAGAGTTCCTGTGTGGAAACCGTATTAATTAAATTGTTGGCATGGAGCACATAAAAATAAAAAAAAAAACAAAAATACTGAATATGCGTAGGAAAGATGGGCATTTCGAAATCGGAAGTGAGTCTTGGATAATGATTTCAGTATTTTCTATGTTAATATCTACTTCTGTTGTTGAGTAATCACATATTCTGGTTCACCAGAAAGAGGCGACAGATAAAACCGGGGTTTATACGCTGTAAGCTACCCGGTTGACGAACTGTTCGACTCATAGCTTTGTTCTTTGCCGAATTAGTTTCCACCCAGCAAGTATCGCATAGCAACTTTGGTGTTCTCGCCGATGTCTTTGAACTACAGTGACATAGCCAATTGTCAATTACCTCCCTTTCTGTTATAGCCTCTTCACGCACCAGTGGGCGAACGCACTCGGATCTAATTTCATGAAGGCACTAATATCCGTCTGAAGAGGTCGGGGAAAGCCTTCCATTGGCCCGACTTAATTAATAGCTATTAACAAACACATCCCCGGCTCATCGCAGATTATTGTGAGTTCGCGTAAATACCCTAAACTCTTTTGTCGAGATTTCCGGCGACAGCCAAGTTTTGATTGACTCGTGGATAACGGAGGAGGATGAGGGCTGGCACTGCAGCATCCTAAACTGTCACAACCGCATGACGCTTTTGGACGACCGGGGAGAGGGGGGGAAGGGTTAGAGAGAGGAAGAAGAACGAGAACAAAAAAATTGGATGCCTGCCGAAGGTCTCACGTCACTGTCTTTGATAAGCTTCAAACTCAGGGGCGTGAACGACTTCGAGCTAAGTTGTCGGTGCTGGTGCAAATGAGTCGCATTCTCGTCACTAAGAGGCGGTAGTTGTGTGTGTGTGTGTGGGGGGTGTGTCCGGCGACGACTGGTTTTGCTGTACCCGGTCGGACGGACGGACGGACGGAGATGTCGTAGGTAAGTCGCAAATTACTTAAATCTCCTACGGCTTCTGAGGAAAACTTATAACGTTCGACGAAAAACTGAGAGAAAATACGGTAAACCCTGAATTGGTGTTGAAAATAATCAAGAATGTCTTAGAAACATTACCAAACTATATATAGATAGGTCTTAATACCAATATTATTCCGGTAGATTTAGGTTCATGTCTAAGCAAACATTTAGAGAGAGAGAGAGAGAGATGACGATGATGATGAGAGAGAAGAGAGAGAGAGAGAACAATGACGCCAGTCTGTAATATTGGTCAGCGTTAATAAAACAGAACAAACTACAGTACTGCATCCCACGAAGTCCTTTGATTAGTGATTTTACTTAAATTTCCTGCAGCGCAGTCGAACAGCGGGAATATTTGGACTAAGGACCGACTTCTGCTCATTTCAAGTCCGTAGTTAAAGTTTCAGGCCTTAGTTTTGTTTCATCAGCTGTTTGAAGCGGACATTGAGTACAGTCTGCAGTGTGACATCAATCGGCAAACCCCAGGGAGACCGGAATCCGATCTTACAGGTGCGAGAACCTTTCTTACTGTGGAATCACAGCAGACTGATGACATAGTACACTAATTTACCATTCTCGTTTTTATTTGTATTTATTTATCTGTTTTCAAAACTATTCCCTTATTAATGGAAAAGTATTCGTTCCGCGGTACCGCAGTCTTTACACAAAGGTATTTGGTGGAGCAGAACACTCTTGGGTTAGCTAGACTTTTAAAACATGTTTAGGTGAATTAATGGTTTTAAGGAATCGCAACAACAACAAAGTCCAAGTGATAGAACTTTCTCCAGAAAAAACTAGCGGTCTTAAATATACTACGGACGCCCCTCTCCCGTTATAACCACTCATCTTATAAGCTCGGAGAACTCGTAGAATACTGCGATGGATGTGCGGTATTCTACCGTAAAGCGCAATGGCACTAAAGCGTCGTTGCCAGGCCATACCTGGCAACAGATACCTCCAAGGTACACAGATTCGAAACCTGTAATGTTCTACTTCGTTTGACGCCTTGACGCCAGTACAGCATAGACCAAAGATTTTAAAAGAAATCCACTTGTAAACAGCCAGATGTAGGAACACAGCTAGACAACCATTTTGATAGAATCAGGCTTTTTTTCAAACTGTGGAGAACAAAGACATTTTATAAATTATCATTCCTCCCGTTGAATCTGACTTTATCACTAAATCCGATCTCTTTTACAAATCCTATTTACTCACTCACTTCTTATTTTCATTGCCTTAAGTACTGTGTGTGTGTGTATACATGTTTTTGAATTAATGTGTATCTAGACTTCTTATAAAAACGTTAAAGTCCAACACTATATTCTTTTGTGTTTTGGGCTCAAACTGTGACCATTTTGGCGATGCTACGACAAACGTAGAAGCAGAAAGATACGTCTTGTTGGACCCTTCACAGTCAGATGTCTTATATTATTGTTATGAGTAGCTCGGGGTTTGGCACCAGGCTTAACCTGTGTAATATATCTTATAGAGGTCAGAAGAAGGTGCGATTCGGCCCCCGTCCGGCTCAGGCTGTGCTAAGTTCGCGTCTGATGCGAATTTTAAAAAACACGGCTACGTTGAAGGACAACAAGAAACCGACAGCAGAAACATGAATGATGACGTCAGGGAAGGACACACCCTTCTCCGCTGGTGTTGACACGGTGTCATAAATTAAAGACGATTTACGTGTATTACATGACTGTGTCATATTTTATAAGGCGTTTACGCTCGCCTTTAAATATTCTGCCCATAACATCAACAACAAAACCATTTATGTCCGATCTTTTGTTGTCGTTTCTTTCTCAAACGAAATGACTTTCTGTTGTTTTTTTTTTTAAGGACTATGAGATTTTTAAACGAAGAATTATTCAAAAGATGCTAAAAATACAGGTAAATCGGGGTCGAAAGTTATACAACTTTAGAAATAATGTTTGTTTTGTTGTTTTTTTTTTTATTTACCTGCGGAATAGTTTCAAAGGTGTGGCATTAACGAAAAGCCCGGGCCCGTCTTTCGACTCGAAGGAAGCGAATTTTGGTCTCCGCTATATAACACAGCGAAGGAAGCTCAGGTTTCCCAAAGACGACAGGCAGGTGCGAAACAAGGCGCCGGCATCTCAGAGACGAGCTGACACCGCGGCACCCTACGAACCGAGTAGGAAGTCACCTCACGGAACCGGTGGCGGCTGCTGGGTTAATAGTTCATTTGGCCACGACATATTCTTGCTGTAGAATTTCCTTTAACTCTCTCCTTCTCAAAGATACCCGGTTGTTGAATGAAAAGTTTTCATACTTCCTTCCCCCACCCCACCACCTGACCGCATTTCGTTCAGTTCCCGCCCGGCTTCAGACATTTATCATATTAATTTCCTTTAAAATATTAACCGTGTCCGATATCTAACGTCTCCAAGCAATTTTATTTGCATTCAATCCCGACTTTTCACGGTGGCAAACTTTGTTTCCCTTGTGGTGCTACGTCGGACTCGGCACATATTATTTTGCTTACGCAATCGCCGTCCACAGCTGTTTCCTCACCTATTAACTGAACTCCACTCGGTAAATAAGACTTTTGCGTCGTACTTTATTATATAAATGAGTGTGGCACAAACTTGTTTCGTGGCTGCAGCTTTTTGTAAAGAAGAAGGAAGCATTTCAACTTATATATTGCCTGCCTGTCCCTTTAAATCGTCTTTATACTTTACATTTTAAAAGTTTGTTATGGGTATGTAACATATAACGTGCGTGCGTGACAGTTACATATGTTATTTCTTTGTCTGTACAGACTTTCCACTGTATGCAGATATGCAAGGTGCGCAGATTAGTGCTAAGTGTGTCAAAGAAATATTTACCATCTTTTCGAGGTTTTTCTTTAGTTTCTAGCGTGTTGTTGTTTTTTTTATTTTAGTGTAAATAAGCAGAAAAGTTCGCAAACAATGGCGGTCAGTCTGTACAAGAAAACAAAGTCATAATTAAATCTTTTCTAAATAATTCTCTTCTTCTGATGAAATGATCGAGAACAGAGAAGCATTTGTAGATAGACCAGACAGGTGGAACGTTTCGGAAATAGAGGCGCCTTTGGTATATGTCCATCGGGATGGAATCGATTGCTAATTGAACGTTTATGCTTTGTTAACGCTGGTTAATCGAAAAATGCTCCCAAGGTAAACAGCAGAGAGAGAGTGAGAGAGAGAGAGAGAGAGAGATGACGTCACTACAGAGAGAGAGGGAAGAGAGAGAGATGACGTCACTACAGAGAGAGAGGGAGGAGAGAGAGAGATGACGTCACTACAGAGGGAGAGAGATTTCTTGGCAACCTCGAGGCTGACCATGTGCCTTGTGGAAAGTCTCATCGATGTCGACAATCGCTTGCGTGTAGGAGGATGTAGGTAAATTAGGCGGTGTATCGAAGAATCCCATTCTTCATTACAAATATAAAATACAGTAAACGCAAAAAATAAGGTTTATTTTGGCTTATCGTTTTCTCCAAATATTTTCATTACTGTAAAAAAGCTCTAAACTGATTCGCTTTTTTTTTTGTTAAGTTAGAAAGAAAAATAAGTAATAATGAAAGCTAACCGTTGACGCATAAATTATGTGTATATTTATATATTCATTTTGTTTTCAGAATTCAAAAACACGTTACTGAAACGGCTGGAAAGGCTAGTTCCAAGAAAAAAGCCACAATCGCGTTTCTTTAAAATGGATTCCTCAGAATTTCGAAAACGAGGCAAAGAAATGGTAGATTACATCGCAGATTACATGGAAACCCTGAGTGTGAGGCGCGTGACGTCACAAGTAGAGCCTGGATATCTAAAAGAACTCATTCCATCCAAGGCACCGTGGAAAGGCGATGACTGGGACAAAATCATGGAGGATGTAGAGCGGGTCATCATGCCAGGTGTACGTGTTTTTTTTAAAAAAGTTTTTATAGATCCTTTTCACTGCTTAGACTAAACAGTATTCAGGGTGAATGTTGGCTGGAGTTGGGGGCTTACTTACGTAGTTTAAGAAAATTTCCGTTTAAAACTGGACAGATTTGGTTGCGGTTCCATGGAAACTTTACGGAAGCTAAACTTTGCATTTTTAAAACTAATTTCGTTGGGGAAAAAAATTTTAAAAAAAAAAACATTAATAAAGAGGACGTTATCTTACGTTTACTGTTTTCATAACTGTCGAGTGCCGTTAGCCAGCAGACAGACACAGCAGCCAGAAATTAACAGTGGTCTTTTGCTCTCTTTTCTCTGGATGATTAAACTCACATCTCCCTCTTCTTCTTCTTTTTCTCTACATTCCAGATTACTCATTGGCAGCATCCGCATTTTCACGCTTACTTTCCAGCTGGGAACTCGTACCCTTCCATTTTAGGGGACATGTTATCAGATGCCATCGGATGTGTCGGGTTTTCATGGGTGAGATACCAGGACTTTTCGGAATAGAACGAAAAATATATATTTTTTCTTAATGATGTTGTCGCTTTAAGACAAGTAATTATTCTGCTTATATACGTCGTGGTGGACAGGAACTTCCGGTCAGGGCTGACTGCTAATCAGTTTGATCTTTTTTAACCGTTTTTTAAACCCCGTTCATTTATTCATACAGATTCGTGGAAACCTGACTTTTGAAGAAAGTCCTTTCATGTGGAATTCGTTCAGGCCGAACTTCCGGTAAACGCGGGGAAGTTTTCGAAATCTTTAAGAAGGAATAAATAATTTTACCGATTATTTATATTTAAATAACACGTCTTTAAAATTAATATAATTTTTTAAAATTTATATATACATGTATATTCAGGATTCAAAACAGAAAGATATCCTTAAGGGGTAAGATACGAATATCGGCCTAAGGCTGCAATGTATAGAATGGAATACAGGAAACACGCCGAACGACATTGTTTGCCTATATATTAATGCCCATGCGGCTTAAAACAAAGAGTTTTGCTTACAAACAAAAACAATAAAAGGTGTTGGAAAAGAATCACGCCACCCCGACCGGCTACAATATATCTCGCTGCACGGCTGTTTCCGTCTCTCGATGAGTTCGTTGATGCTCGACACGCGAGCCCGTGTGTGTGGGCAGTTACGGTCCGCTCCCACAGGCCGAACACGACCAGCGTCTTTAGCATGTCGGGTGTCGCTCAGACCAGGAGCGCCCGGCCTCCTCGAGGACGGACGGTTGTGCCGTCTCTGGTTTTGGTTTACTTTTACTGGATTATTAAGAGAGAGAGAGAGAGAGAGAGAGAGAGAGAGAGAGAGAGAGAAGAGAGAGAGAGAGAGAGGTGTGTGAGAGAGAGAGAGAGAGATGACGTCAGTAGAGAGATATGACGTCAGTAGAGAGATATGATGTCAGTAGAGAGAGATATGGCGTCAGTATAGAGAGAGATGACGTCAGTATAGAGAGAGATGACGTCAGTAGAGAGATATAACGTCAGTAGAGAGATATGACGTCAGCATAGAGAGATATGACGTCAGTATAGAGAGATATGACGTCAGTATAGAGAGAGAGAGAGAGAGCTGTGTTCATTTAAATATATTTTTTAAAAAACTAACCAGAACTCACTCGAACTTTCCCATTTAATCGCGGTTTTCACTCCGGTTTAAGAATTTTTTTTCCGATTAGACCTTCGATGGAGCTGTCAGTATCGGCTGCTCTCCCTCAGCGCGCCCGCATCTCCAGAAAGAGGCTCTGCGCCGACCGATGCGGTTTCTTTTGTCCTCTTTCTCCCACCACCGCGGTATCTCTTTTCACAGCGGGTCTAGAACCAGCAGAAAATCGCTTATAAGAGGAACAACAGCGAAACAGATCTAAATGGAAGATCATTTACTTTATTTATTTATTTTTTTGTTGTTGTTGTTTTCTTAATAACTAAATTCAAGTTTAACTCCATCTGATGGCCCGGGGTTTCGGTGGCGCCCCCTCCCGCCTCTCTCTGTTTGCCGCGGTCCTGAGATGTTTGTCAATTAGTGTTTTAATACACCTCGTACGTATTTGATTAACGGAGCGCAGCCTCCAGTCCTACGTCGACGCGTGTAAAACTGCAGCATCAAAATTAGATGCAGTTATCGGTTTCTTCTTCTTCTCCTTCTCTCCGTCTCCTCCCCCCCCCCCTCGCTCTCTCGCTCTACGGAGTGGCAGTAACCCTGCTAACAAAGCGGACTTCCCGGTTATCGATTCGCCAGACAAACAGCAGCACCATGATGTTTGTGCTTTATTGCAGTCGGTCCCCCGTGTGTACACAGGCGGCGGCTACCTTCCTCCATGGCGCTGCTTCGACCGGCATCACTCGGTTACGCGCCCACTGAAAATTTAAGAGATGCATTTTTTTTAAAGCTAAACTAAGAAATCATTTTACATCTCCAAAGCGACACTCGAACAGCCAACATGGAACTTGTTTTATTCTGTTCCCTCCTATAATAATTATACGGATATCAGCAACGATCCCGCACTAAATAGAAGACAAATTTATTCTACATTTCTGCAGTTTTAATTCCATTTCTTTTTTGTGAGCTAAACGTCCTCAACTTTCTTTTTTACTCCCATCTCTCCCCCTCTCTCTCCCCACCCCTCTCTCTCTCTCTCTCACTATCTCTCTCCCCGTCTTTCCCCCTCCATTTCTCCCCCTCTCTTTCTCACCTTCTCTCTTACCATCTATCTCACCATCTCTCTCACCACCTCTCTCACCATCCACTTCACTCCTCCTTTCCTTCTCTCTCTCCATTTTTCTCTTCATCTCTCCATCTCACTCTTCATCTCTCCATCTCTCTCTCTCTCTCTTCCGCTCTCTCCCCCCAACTCTCTCTCTCTCTCTCCATCTCTTCCTCCCTCTTATTCTTCATCTCTCTCTCTCTTCTCTCCATCTCGCGCCCCTTCTATCTCTCTCTCACACTCTTTCTCTTTCTCTTCATCTTTCTCCCTCCCTCTCGCTCTCCATCTCTCTTCTCTTCTCCATCAGCCTTCTCTCTCTCTCTATTGACATAATCTCTCTCTCCATCCATCTATCTCTCTCTCTCCCCCCTTCCATCTCTCTCTTCATCTCTCTTTCCATCTCCTCCTCCATTTCATTCTTCATCTCTTTCTATCTCTCCATCTGTCTCTCTCCATCTTTCTTTCCAGCTCCTCATCTCATTCTTCACTCTCTTTAGATCTCTTTCCATCTCCGCCTCCAGTTTCCTTATTCTCTCTTTCTTCTAATATCTCCATCTGTCTCTCTCCATCTCCTCCATCTCATTCTTCATCTCTCTTTATCTCTCCATCTGTCTCTCTCTCTTCAGTTACCTTTCCATCTCCTCCTCCATCTCATTCTTCATCTCGCGCTCTCTCCCTCATCCCTCTCTCTCCTCTCTCTCTCTCTCTCTCTCTCTCTCTCTCTCTCTCTTATTTGTTAAGATCTAATCGCATAAATTACAATAGTTTTTCATTATTTTTTCTTTTAAATTCTTGCGTGTTTGTTTATTCATCTATTTAATTACTTATATATTTTGCTTTCGTCTTCAGGCCGCAAGTCCAGCCTGTACGGAATTAGAGACTATTGTTCTCGATTGGGTTGGTAAGTTAGATTTAATTTTAGTTTCTCTTTATTTAAAAAAAGGGTATTATTTCGTACTATTTATATGTATTCCAAGTTCCATGTCATCTAAGCGTATATATGCACAGCCTGAATGTGGATGCCAAATGAAAACATATATAACACGTTAAGAAACAAGGAATAGACAAAATTGCAGTTAAATTCACTTTTAAGGCATAGAAGCTCTTTTGACGACAGATTCGCTGTGTGTATCGTAGTCGTGGTCTGCCCATTACAGATATCTTTAAAATAGACAACCGTGGTGCCATAGTTTTCTACGGTTATCCCCCCCCCCCAACAGCCTTCCGATTTTGTGCGGACATTATGCCGACATTAATAAGAGATAGAATATAATAATACATAAATAATTTATTACATTCACAACATAAAACATATCAATGTAAACATTCTGAAACAACCATAGAAATGTAGTACATTAATGATTGAAATTTATTGCAGTGAATCGTGGGGAAGTCTGTCTTCATCAGTATAGTCGGCAGTTATTGTCTTCAGGCGGTTATTAATGATGTTGTGCTCTTGTTTTGTAGTTTTGTGTTCAATCCCATCACAGCATGCTCAGTCAAAATTTCATTACTGGCTTGTTCTTTCCTTAGTTTTGCAATGAGTCTACAAATTGATGGGTGTGTGATCGCCATTCGTTGGTCGAAAGCTTGGTGCCAGCCCTCCAGAGAATTATTTATTTGACACAGATTGTCTTGAACTCTGCTGCTGACATTCCTCATTTCAATCTCAAACGTGGGTAGCGCCTTCATCTCCGTCGAGTAACAATACCGAGCCAAGTGCTCTCAAAATAGGCCCCAAAGTCTGCTACTCCTTCATCCGTTTCGTTATCGAGAGAGAGGCCATCAGAGCATTAAACGTGCCAATGACATCATTTGGCGGAACAAGTGCAAGTGCCTGTATACTTTTAATCAGTTGAGCATTTTCTGGTTCCATATACCAGGCTCGCAGTCCAAGAGCCTGAATATTGCACCACAAACATTGAGCAAAGAGGGAAGCAGCATCCAAAAACCATGGTGATTGCAAAATGCTTCTGATGCTGTTCAGTACCCGCTCGTTCAAAGTCAACTGTAACTGACTCAGGATTCATGTTTCTAACATTCTTCATGTAACTGAATATGATGTTGCATGAATCGTCTTTTTAATCCTTCGTTGCACAGTACACCAAGAGCAGAGTGCAGGGTAACATGGACAGTGTACTGTTGGGTTCCTAAAGGTGCGCTGTCGAATGTGCCATCACAAAAACCATTTATTAGTATGACCACTTTTCACATTTCCAATAAGTTTGCCCGTCTCTTTCTCTGTCAATAACATAGGCATAGCCTTCATAGAGAAGCTTCCTGCCATCTTTTTCGGTCTCAACAAACTCCTGCTCGGAAAGTGAGCGGACTCCAGATGCAGAGGAATTTATATGCGAGCCAGCAAGCAGCGATCAAGGTGACCCAGGCAGACAACAAACTGTCTATCAATAGTGGCAAGACGGTTGATGTCAATACTCCATCAGCTGGTTTCTGAATGGCTCGGGACAATGTTATTATTATATCAGCTTGATCACATCGCAGCGGTATCATGACACTTGGCGCACTGTCCTATCAGCTTTATGCTCCAATGATTGGCCTTATTTTTAGCGAACGTATAGCAGGGACAACCTGTACTTAGTCTTCGTTGTCTGCTTGTATGGATGAAAGTAAAAAGGGGAAGTTGAAACGTTAAAGAAAATATCACATTAGAAATATTCGACAAAAATATTCCACCCAAGAAAGCGTGTAAAACATTACGATTTTCTGTCCATTTCATTCTGTTTGGCGGCATAACGTCTGGCTGGCTACCCGATTTCCGCAAAGAAAGACCTACTAGAAATCCGATAACAACGCCAGAGGGGTACAATTTCTCCGGTCCCAAAAGGGATTCGAACTCGGATCGACGACCCAGCATTCCAGAAAATTAACCTTTGAACCCACCTCGCCGAAGACTCGTTTTCTCGGAATAAATTACGAGTTTAGCCGAACATCTTTCACGATAAATTACATTCAAAACAAACTTTATTTATTTTTTTAAAACTCTATCAAGTTTTCTTCCAATCAAATTATATGCAAATTTCGCAAGTAGACTTTCACTTTCACTTTTATCTCCGTGTTCCAGGTAAGATGATAGGTCTGCCAAAACAGTTTCTTCACGAAGAAGATATAGGAGGCGGGGTCATCCAGGTAAGGACGGACAACCTCATCCCTTCTAACGCATTTATGTCTTTTATAGTAATTGTTGTTATTATTATCACATAACAAAATCCAGTGACGTAATTTTCGTGATGGCGACGGATATCAAGCTTCCACTGCGAGGTCGGTGATTAGGATCAGCAAGGGGTTTTCGGAAAACGTACCACCACACACAGACGTTTAGATAAAATCCGGTGGCTTAAATAACCTCGCCCTAACGGTTTGCGGCCCCGATTCCCATTTTGAAAGGGACCACGCCATTGGTGGTAGCATTACGTTCGCCCTTGGAACTTAAACCGATACGACTTGACGTCACTTCCGCAAAAAGCGCTGCGGTTAAATAGATTTCCTGCAGGCATTCGGTTGGCCCGGTACAACAGTTCACCTTTAAAAAACTAACTAACCAGAGGATTAATAGTACTACGTTTGTTAGTTTGAAGGTTGGGACTTAGAGTGTTAACTGGTTCGATTTCATTGTAGATTTCTGAAAAGAGACGGATAAGACAAACGTTGGAGCCCCGTGTATCAACACTTTAATTACTTAGGGCACGTGGGTTGCTTATTAATAAGCCGAGCTCTTCTACCGGGACTAATGTTAGTTTAAAGCTACATCCATAAGATGTTCTTGTCCCTAACCCCACCTTCGGCCGCTAGAGAGAGGGGGATAAACCTCGAATGAGCCTCAATGGTTTTATCCATCTGTGTGATAAGTAAACCGAACTCAAAGCGCGGACTCGGGTGGAGTCAGAGGGGGATGACACCCGTGTTTTTACTTTTCATTCCTGTTCCAGAGCTCGGCCAGCGAGTGCGTGTTGATAACGATGCTGGCCGCACGCCATGCCGCCATAACGGACTTAAAGAGATCGTTCCCGTTCGTGGAGGACGGGAAGCTGCTGTCGAAACTGGTCGGCTATTCGTCTAAACTGGTAAGTTTGCCATAAACCTTGTAGTGTAGGTGGGGATCTGCTTGGGATATAGTCCGTTGTGTTGTAAGCTACAGAACTCGCTGCGACGTCTGTAACTGGATCAGCGCTTTTCGTCACGGGTGGAGAGAACGATCAGGTGCCCCAGCGCTAGCCGGCTGCCTCGCAGCGTCGAGCCAGAGATGCTGAACACACCCACTTCACCGGAGTTAACGTCAGCTTTTATTCGAACTCATTTTTTTTCAGCCAGATTTCCGCGAAATTTGGAATTCTCAGTAATTTCCATTCGATTTTATTAGATTCTAGAATTTATCTCAAGCTTAACACAAGTCTAATGACTTAAGTATCGGGAAGGGTTAACTTTACTGCTATAAATGATATTAGTTTTGCCTTAAACCTTTAGGCTGAAAAGTTACTTCAATACTTTCACTCTACACTCATATTTTCCGCTTACCAGAAATTAATATTACAATATGCAGGGAGATGCGGGTAAAGGATAAGACATGACATCTATTTTGATGACGCCCATCAGATCTGTAGCTCGTTAGAACCGAAATAATTAAAGTCTTCTTCATCCCGTGCGAGGTTTGTCAGCCTTAGATGTAGAATTCCGGGGAAAGATGTCTCCCCCGGTAGTGTACACGCTGAATGCACCTACATTTCGGAAGTTATCCTCTTTCCCGCTGTCCTCTCAGGGTTGGACCCGAGGAGAGCTTTAATACTGGTGTGGGTATTACTTACAACAACATTACTTCCACCGCGGTGAGGAAAGGTGGTTTCGAACCCCGGACACCTCGATCGCCACGTTGGTTCGCAGCGATGGTCCGAGATTTTCCGTTGTTTGTTTGATAAATCACCGGTAATTGAGCCTGAAGAGGATTTTTCAAGCCGAACATTTAAAACAGTTTCCGACCCACGTATAGCCCTTCCCTCTCTCTCTTGGAGGGGGTCCGTGAAGATACGTGAAGATGGCGGCCAGCAGATCGGATAGAAGCCCACGTTGTACGGACTCTATTTCATCGTAATAATCTGTAATGTCCACGGGACTTATGGCGTTGGCCAGAAAACAGATTACTTAAGAATTACCACAAGGACAAATTAAAAACGGGAGGTCTGTCTTTGTTTTCAAAGCACGAGGAAGTGAAATAAAGGGGATTCCATGAAAACTAAACATGGATTCGATTGAGTAAAAGAAAATCCGGCAGCTAATCCATCTGTGACTGTCTGTTAATTAAATGTATGTATATGTATGTATATGTAGGTTTGTCAATGTTATTGTTGTGACGTTCCACCTACAAAACACCTTTAATGACTGAATTAAAGAAAGTAGAATACCATCTTTACATCGTGTCTAATATGAAAAAGAGTAGCGCTTCTGGTCCTCTGCTTTGTTTAGATCAGCTGTCAGAGATGAGATCAGCAGACTTTGTTCAGGGGCATATCAACAGAGGGGCTCGAGAGATCTATGAAATAACCCAGTCTCTATCTTTAATTCAGGCTCATTCGTGTGTAGAGAAGGCAGGGATGATAGGCCTGGTGAAAATGAGAGAGCTGGAAGTGGACTCAAACTACTCCCTACGTGGCTATGTTCTGGAAGCAGCTATCGAGGTAAGATTACGTATGCCCTTCTCTTTTTTTGACATTTATCAATAGGGAAACTACAACTATATTTTTTATAAGGTACAGCTTAGCGTCCAGCGAAGCTTACAGTTATACATTTAGCAACTCTAAAATATGGACACGGTTTTAAAATGTTTGATACTGCACACGGAGAGAAATATTTCCAGTCGTCCAGTCCGGCATTTGCCATGATTCTGTAAGAGCTGTAGGCTCTGCCACCCGGCCGAGCAAAAATCAGCATCACGTTGTATTTGTTAACCCTTTGCCGGGTTGATTTGAGTAATAATTTTCTTTCTTTTCATTGAACTTCTAGGAGGACAGAAGACTGGGTCTCATCCCTTTTTACGTAAGTTCAAAACAAATTTTAAAAATAAAAAAAAAAATATATATATACATGTGTGCGTCTGTGCCTGGCCGACTACGTAGGTTATCTCCCACATTAAAAAATGTAGAGTTCTAGTAGAGACAGGCTAATGGAGATAGTGCAACCCACTGAGTAAGCGGCGCGATTTTTCATCTCGTAACCAAGATGGAAATCCACAACTTCCTGTAGAGAAATGGCCACTCGCTTCCGTCAGAAAGACATTGGAAAATATACATTGTGGTGAAGGTGAAACTTCCGGAACTTGGCAACTAACGCTTTTAGCCGTTTATTCTAGATGTTTGAAACCCAGAAGCCGAACTCTGGTCTAATAGTGCAGTATTTCTCCACACCTGCAATGTGGACAAAAGGTAGCCTTCGGTTTTCTTCAAGCAGATGCGCGGTGATCGTTAAAGATGATGAAAGGGAGATAACTCTTCGTACGGTGTCGAACTATTGGCAAAGCCGGATACTATTTTTACCGTTTCCGAAACTCTTGTTTGCCAAGATCTTCTGTTCACTTATTATATTTAAGAATAAAAGATTTAAACGGATACATTAATAATAATTCGGGAAGCCTTAAAATTTCGAAGCGTGTAAGAAAACAGTATTCCGCACACGCTAACGGGAATATCACGGTGGGTCTGACGCCGGCGACGACAAACATATTTTTCCTGAAACGTCAGTAGATCTTTTGTTCACATTTCATAGAAGGCAAAGTTATTATGCGCAAAGAAAGCGGAGATGATTCCACTGCATATATATGATTCTGTTGCCATTTCTTACTGCTATCATTTATAACTTACGATAATCGCCCAGCGTTGATTTGTCCGTTTTGATGATGATGATGAGGCTGAAGATGGGCGGCAGTCAGTATCACACGGCCGTCTACCTGCGCGAAGATCACCCAGTGTTATTTAATAATCGGTTTAGGGGGGGCCGTATAGGGGCAGAGAAGTTCTGCGAGGAGAAAGGGAGCGATATCCCCTGCCTCCTTTGCATCTGTGTTCTTTCTGGAGATTAATCGCGCCGATTATGTATCCGGACAGGACAATGTGATCGGTTAGAAGGAGTTTAGCTGGCGGTGCATCCTTCGGTAACCGAAGTGGGTCTTTTCCAGGTATCGGCGACTCTGGGGACAACGGCCGTGTGTTCTTTTGACAATCTGGCCGAGCTTGCCGAGGTGTGTTCCAACGAGAAGGTGTGGCTGCATGTGGACGGAGCTTACGCTGGTAGCGCGCTGATATGCCCGGAGTACCAGCACCTGCTGAAGGGTATCGAAGTAAGTCTTTTAGCGCTTTCTGACTTTTCCTTTTTGCTTTAATCCGTATTTCGTTCTTCGATTTCTTAATTAAGAGATAGTAGGAAACCACGTTAGCTCTCGGCAAATCCTGAAGCGTCCGGGTAGCTGGACAAGCGGATCAGACCTGCCTGATCCGTTCGAGAGTGCCGTTCTGATCAGCACCACAATCTCCTTATCCGAAACTGTTGGTTTCAGCAGCATTATAGCATCAGGGCGTCGGTCTTCCGTCTCTGAAGCCCAGAGTCCGGATTCCAATGGGCTCCATTTTTTCTCTCTTCTTCTTTCAGAATCAAGATACGAGATATTGTGTTTTTATTTCCAAAAATGTGTTTTAAGTAGAACAGGTGCTTGTCAGATAGGTAAGAAACTCGAGGGTAAGATAAATGAAATATTTAAGAAAGAGTCTCAAGGCTTCTTGGACATAATTTACCGATATTTATTTGACGAAGTTTTCATTTTTATCCTGTTTATAACTCGCGTGTATTTAATTTTTACTCGTTTTTTTTTTTTATCGACAGTATGCGAACTCGATCAACTTGAATCCGAACAAATGGATGTTGGTGAACTTCGACTGCTCTCTTCTGTGGTGAGTAATCTCTGCTGCGCCCGTGGCTTTCGTGGGACCGACCTGAAGCGCTTAGCCAACCGATCGAATATTAAAACAATCGCAGAGGGGGCTGGGAAACCTTTTGTCTCAGACGAGGCTTCCGGGTCCTCAAAGACGCCGTTTGCCCCGTTCGCAAAACCGTTTTACCTTTGCTTCTATGAGCTGTCCACGCATTTATAACCGGCGACCAGTGCACAGAATTATCGCCACAAGCATCGTCGGTGCGTGCATTGTGCCACCTTCCAGTCGTTTGATTTGCTCTCCTTCTGTAATCTTACATAGGGATTAAACTTTCGATCCGTCGTGGACAAAATAGTGGAAGCCGATATGTTGACATTTATAGACCGTTTTGAATTATATTAGAACCGCTTAAAATTTTAAGATGTTACTCTCAGAAACAAGAATAGATGCAAACACACACACACACACACACACACACACACACACACATCTACAGTGGAAGCCATAATTAGTCGAACTAATAAAAATATTTAAAGGTTTTCACTTAAATCACTTTATTATCGCAGAACGTTGTCATATGGCCGCAAAACTATCTCTAGTGGACTTTTGTCATAAAAACATTTTAATTGAAATATCTCCTGAAGTCTTGAATTCTTCTATTCGCGAAACTACTCTCGTGGCAACCAGAACCGGCTACTTTCAAAGGCTTTGTAATCGAGGAAACAGATTTCTGCGCTTAAAAAACAAAAACTGTTTTAGATAAAGTTTGTATGCAACTTTTCCAAATTATTTTGACAATGGAAAAAAATCTCATGTCTGCATTTGCATACGGATCGGTTAGCTTTCAGTAACAGATATCCACTTTATCTTAGAGGTGTGGCAGACAAACATAGCAGCAAACTCATAACCGATGGCTTTCTTGTTATTCTTTCATCCCAGTTTTTCATTTGTTGGCAAACGTCTACAGCCTTTGTGATTTTAATGTTTCTATAAACCCCATACTTAAATTCCAGTAAACTCTATAATCTCTCTCTCTCTCTCTCTCTCTCTGAAATAATGACATCACCACTCTGTTATGACGTCCTCTCTCTATGTACTGACCTCATCTCTCTCCTCTCTCTCTCTCTCTCTCTCTCTTTGTTTGTCTAAAATACACGTCCCCTTAGTAGCCCTTTATGCTCGCGCTCATTGCTCTAATATTCAAGCAAGAAAACAATTAGCATAGCTTTGTTCTACATCTTCCTTCCGTTTGTAAATCAAAATTCCAATGCAACAATTTAAGATGTAAAAAAAAAACGGTATATATTTCTTTTTTATTTTACCTTCGCAAAACTGAAAGTAATTCACTGCCAAAGACATGGAGTTGCGTATTAAGCAGCTGTTTCGTCACCTTCGCTTAGCTAAATTCTGTTTGAGGCTCAGGGCGCCGAGGCGGTCTAGGTGGCACACGGGCTGGGGCTACAAGCCCAAGTTTGGGACCCGCTCGGCTTGGCTGCCCCTCTAGCGTGCGTTCTTCGCCAGCTAGCCACGTGGGGATGTTGGGCTTCTCGATTTCCTCCCACACCTGAAAACAACGAATCTCGGTCGAGACGTTCCGCACCCTGACCCCTGTCAGCCGTCTCTCGTGCTCGCTCGAGGACAGACGGCGCGACGCCAGCCACCGCCGTCAAAGGGACATAAGCAAGTACGCAGTCGGAGAAGCCAGAGTGCGTTTGGATATCCATTTTTGCATGTCGGAACTTTCGGCGACTCGAATTTCCAGATTCAGTTAATTCCGCCTACCGTCATCTCCCTCCCCCCTCACCACCCCCACCCCTGGGGCATCAACGCTTTGAAGAGAGGGACGGACTTTTGAACAGCACTGTAAAAACTGGGAGTCTGTTTCCGGGCCCCCGTCCGCTTCGTTAAAAAGACGGGGTGGGGGGGGGGAGAAAAACAGACAGTTCTACTGTTGACTTATTTAATGTCAAGTCTCTGCCGGGCTTCACTAACCTTCGCCATCCTGATAACGGACGCGCGAGAGCAATCTGAAGGGAAGGGGGAGGGGACAGGCAGAAAGAAGGAACAAAAAGAACCCAGCTGGCGACGGGAGTTCGATGAGACCGCGAGACTGGATGACGAGGAGGAGGGAAAATTTAACGAAAGCGAACCGGACGATGAACAGCTTTCACCGAGGTCCGACCGCCTGGTTCAGCGGCGTCGGTCTGGTTGCTAGGGACCGGCCCTTACTGGGGCGCTCGAGATTAGAGTTTTAAGGAACCCACACCTATTTTCGTAAATATCCGCTATTCTGTTTTCATCAGTTTTAAACTACGGGTAGGATCTTCATAACAGAGAGAGAGAGTGTGTGTGTGTATTGTGTGTATGTGTGTGTGTGTTGTGTGTATGTGTGTGTATGTGTGTGTATGTGTGTGTATGTGTGTATGTGTGTGTGTGTGTTGTGTGTGTGTGTGTGTGTATATGTGTGTATGTGTGTGTGTGTTGTGTGTGTGTATGTGTGTGTATGTGTGTGTATATGTGTATGTGTGTGTATGTGTGTGTATGTGTGTGTATGTGTGTGTGTGTGTGTGTTTTTAAAGAATTTTTCACATTCAAGAAAGGAGATCTATTCTACAAAAATATAGACTTAATGTGCTGTGCTATCGAGAAATTCCGGCTTAGGGAAGAGTTTATTTGTCTGTTTTGTACTATAACCTTTAGGATATTAGTAGTTAATAATGTAATGTTACATGTATTTAATTCATAAGAGCCTCATCGCTGTGCCTCAATCATCATGGAGTTATCCTCTAAATTTCCTATTTAATATATAGTAGGATTCACGTGGTCATATGCGTTAACTCTTACCCGCCGCATACGACTTGTAGTGCATTTGTACTCAACTACTCTTCGAGCAATAGGGGCTGTGACACACAGTACCTTCCTCATTACCATAACCCCTTTTAACAACAAATCCTATCATATACGGAGTACTAAGTAGCATGGATATCTTATTAACACTTTTTATAATTAATAATTATCGTACACGTTCTAGCATTGGAAATTTGCTAAAGAAAGATGGTTTTAAAAGTGCCAAGATACTGTTGCAATTTCCTAATATTACAAAAATGTTATTATTTTCTTCTTTGATCCGACCTTTATCCCTCAAGTAAATAAATAGAGTTAATTAAAATTCGTAATGTATACTAACTGCAGTATTTAAGTTTAAAAAAAAAGCATTTTCATATGAAAAAGTAATATAAGATAATTTTGTATACCTAGTTACTTGGCTGACGTCTTATGCAACAACATTTTCCTTTCGATAAGAATCTCAGCAAGCTGTACGTCCTAAATATTCATTCTTCTTTGTATGAAGAAAAGATATTTTGTGACGGATTTATAATTTATTTATACAGCCTTTTAAAAATTTATTAAAAATAGCTTAATAGAAAGTGTGAAGCAGGCATCAATTAAAGTGTAAGGAAAAGTGCTACGATTTTAGAGCAAATACTAATGTAATCGTCCTCAATAAATCTTCGTAAATAGTTTCTTTCACTGAAATTTAATAAATTCATTCAAAATCTTTTTGTTTTAAAATATTTCAATTACGACAAAATGCATTAAAAATGAATTATGGTGAAATCAGTAAACTGTATGTAATATTGCCATTGTACAATTAAACTCTTTTTTTGCCGCTTTATTCTGCACCGACGGCTTCACACTTCTATTTTTGATGGACTTCTGATACCTTTCGCTAGTTGTCGATATCGTTACACGCCCGCTTGCAAATTTTCTTCTCTAGGGTCAAGGATAGTGATGCACTAACTCGAGCTCTCACCGTTGACCCTGTCTACCTTCAGCACCCCCATGGAGGTAAGAGACCCCCCCTTTTCCTGCTTTAAATAGTTTTTACCACAAATCTCAGCAAAACTGATCTTAGAATTATTGCTGAAAGCACTTAACGCATGGGAAAAGAAACCCTGACAAGGATTTGGAATTTTTAACAGTAGAATTTTTACATAAATAGAAGAAACCATTAAAGCTGTATAGATGATTAAGTGCGAATTGATACTTAACGACAGAATGATTCACACGTGTTAATTGTTTGTTTCGTTATTACAGATAGATCGATCGACTTCAGGGTAAGTACCTTAAACTTACTTTCTAAAAAAAAAAATAGCATATGTAAATAATTAAGTTTAATATGCATATTTATTTATTTATTTGCGATCAAAACTCAACTCTGATACTCGGTGGGAGGGGTTGGGTTTAATGGAAGCTTCAGCCAAGTTCAGGTTTTCGAATGACTGGCAGATGGGGACCTTTAAATAAACAGACAACTCCCGAGTAACGGCTTCACCCCGGAGAAACCGGTTCCGCGGACAGGCTCAGCTGCCCCCTTTTTCGGGTCGTTCCAAACGTTTGCGAACGAAGAGACGGATCACCGCTGCTTCCATCCTCAAAAAAACATATCAAGAAAACCCCCTGAAACGATCGATTTCAGTCGTTTTGAATTTACCAGATAATCGATAAGCATCCCTGACCTTGAAGAACTGTATCGATTATTGAAACTCACCAATAGCATATTTTTGAAAAACATAATTAAAATTTCCAGGCCCTTTAATACAGTGTACGATGACTGCGGGCGACTGGTTGATTAAATTTTTTTTAAAAAACACAAAGCCAATTTCGTTTACGAGAGACCTTATCGATGACCGTTTGGTGATGCCAGAGACCTTATCGATGATCGTTTGGTGATGCAGAGACCTTATCGATGATCGTTTTGGCGCTGCCAGAATACACGGATCCCTTTGTTTTCTGGACATATCCCAGCATATTTACGAACATTAATAAAAAAAAAGAGGGTGGGGGGCCCAAAAAACTCCTAAAGTCGGTTTTAATTAAGTAAGCAAATTTATAAAAGAAAGTCAATATTTCTTTATCTCTTAATTTGGTTCTTTAACAACCCCCCGACATACGGATATCAAACAAGCGGGATCCCTAATTGGCCGGTCTGTCAGCGGCATGCCGGGGAATAAACACATAGCCGGTGGACAGGCAAGCCGTGTTCCGTCGAGGAACACGCTGAGGATGTGTGTACGGCCAATAAATAAAAGAGCGGTGCACTGTTTTAGTCATTGCTCGCGATCAGGAAATTATTTCTGCTCCTGTTGATCAATATCTATTTCTGTCCTCCTCCTCTTTCCCTCTCGATCTCTTACTCGCACCCTCCCACCCCCCCCTCGCCCTTCCATTCTATCTGTCGGCGCAGGATACGTCTCTCGTTTCTGCTTTTGTGACTCCACTTGGGCTGGCAACGAAATCCAATATTCGCCAGAGCCGCCCACTCGTGATGCGCCCGGAGACGCGGAGGAGATGGGAGATATTTTGTGGTCGAGTCAGACCCGTAAATGACTTGTCGGAAAGAAGACAGAGCCCCCCCCACTCCCGATGCAGCCCAGAGTCCGGGGTGAGGCATCCTGTTCAAATAACCTGTATTTTAAGACGTTTTCTTTTCCCTCGAACTGCTGTCTACAAACTCTCCCCGTAACCGAACAGAGGAGTCTCTTCTCGAATAATCCCACGGCGCGATTGTTGTTTTTCTTTTTAAAAAAAAAATGACGGAATTTAAAGATAAGATTAACCCTCTTCTTAGAGTTTTGCATTTCTTACGTCCTTTCGTCTTCTCGGTCAGACAAGATCGGAACTCCCAGCTCATTGACTTTTAGCGCTCTGCCCGGAGTACGAGGTCCGTTCGGCGCTGGCGTAGCATCTCTGCCCATCAGACCAACCTCGCCAAAAGCCAGGACTTTTAATTCGCTTATCCTGAAATTCTACAGAACTTCCCCGTAGTTCTACTTCTCTAACCACATCTTCAAATACCAGGATATCCGTGTATAGATGAATGGATATGAAAATGTCACTTAAATGATAAAAAAAAAGAAAACTAGAGGAATATGCGCTGTTCTTGTATGGACCCATCAATATAAATCTCCTTACACCGGTTACAGGTTCCCTACTATGGATTCCGTTGATGGGAGGAAGCGATGATTGAGTAGTTTTTTTTACAGAGGATTTGAAATTGTATTTCGGTCTAATAACTTTAAAATTGTTTAAGTGTCCGTATTTTTTTTTTTTAATTGCAACATGTTTTCACATCTTAATATTAATTAATTTATATTTTGTATTTTATTATGTCTTTGCCTTTTTTACACTCTCTACGCTCTGGGTAGAACTTGTTCTGATGTAAGTAAAATCGCGATAGTGTTTACATTAAGGTCCGTTTCCAGCCGCCTTGCGGTCACCTGATGTAACACCGGGTTACTGCCGAAGCTAACGTATTTTACAAAACAAATTGGTTTGCTGGACGGCTACAACTCGAGTAAGTCCAGCAGTCTTCATGGGGCAATTAGTAAAGTAGCGTGTTATTCTGGGACGTCACCGTGTCTGGCTGCATTTTGAGGTGAACTAATCCCACCCTCTCCGGAGGGGATGGGGAGAGCAGCATCGTGCCGACTTCTTCAACCTGTGGATGTAGTTAGTTTCTTATCTGTAAGACTTCGGTCTTTCTGTCTTCTGCAGCATTGGGGTATTCCCTTAAGTCGACGCTTCCGGGCACTGAAGCTATGGTTCGTGATCAGGACTTATGGCGTGGACGGCCTTCAGCAGTATATCCGCGAGGTAAGTGTCTGTCGTAATCGCTTCTTGCCTCACCAACCACCTAGCAGCAGACCTGTTGGAGGACTCGTACTAGGGGAGGGAGGGGGCAGATCAGACCAGGTCGCTCACTCCAAAACCCTGTTCAGAGCTGACACAGAACAATTTGTAAAAAAGCTAATCAAAGTAACGCTAAATGAAAATATAGTTAAAAATACATTGATGGCTGACTGGACTTCTAAAAGACTGCGCTTTAAGAAAATTAGTAACCGAAAGATCACGGATTTAAGACCAGCTCAAGCCATTTTTAGGATCTAAAAATAGAAACTCCTGCCACCAATTAACCTTCTAAAGAGCCTTTTCGAGACTACAAACCCTGATGATGATAAGGGTGGAAGATCAACTGAAGCCTATGTTTTTAGTTAGCACCAATAAGGTGATGGGAAGTACACAAGCTAAGCTATTTTATTAGATCAAGAGCAAAGAAATGATGCGGTAAAAAAATAATAATAATAAAGTTTAGATGTCAGGATTAGGGAGTGAGTTGTTTACTTCTGTTATGAACTTCTGCTACGATTACCGGGTAAGATGCGCCAAAAAATAGCAGCCAGCTGCCTTCTAAAGGTGAAGGTGCGTGGCCATCGGTAGCTCTCACCTTTAAGTACTTTATCCATTTACGTTTCCGAGCCTTTCGACACCTAATCATGTATTCTCTCGTTTCACAAGCACGTCCGGCTCTCCAAGCTGTTCGAGGCCCAGGTGCTGACGGACGACAGGTTCGAGACAATAGGGGAAGTGACCATGGGACTCGTGTGTTTCCGCCTCAAGGTAAAACTGCTCGTTTTAATTTAATTTAATTTAATTTAAAAAAAAAAAACCATAGGAAAAATACCTGCTCGTCTGCTGTCCCCGCCGTGAGACGAGACTTCAGGCCGCTGCGAAGCAAAGATGGTCATCTGTCCGTTTTGTTTCTTGCAGGGACCGAACACCTTGACGCAGAAGCTGCTCCGCCTGATCAACGACGATGGGAGGCTGCACGTGGTGCCGGCTCTCGTCAACGAACACTACGTCATCAGGTTCGCGATATGCGCTCAGAATGCGGAAGACGACGACATCACCTACGCTTGGTCCGTGATCACGGAGCACGCGGAGGACTTGTTTTCGGCGACCAGGCGAAACAGCAGCCGGGAATCGATAAAGCTGGACTCGGACACGACGACAGAGGATGAGGAAGAGGTGTTCCTGGATTTCGACAAGGAGATAATCTACGACAACCAGCGGAGCAATTTCCAGAGGGCGCGCATGCGCAGGAACCTGTTCTTGCGGATGGTGTCCGACCCCAAGTCGTACAACCCGAGACTCTGGAAATCGTTGTGCCTTGACAACCGGGATCGGTCGCTGGGCGAGTCGCCCGCCGAGGAGAAGGAAAGCGCGTCGTCGTATCCCGCCAGCGTCGCCCACTCTAACGGCGGCCTGATGCACTAGACAGGAACCCGGCTCACGGGACACCAAAGGACTGTTCTGCTATCAGGGCAGGGGAAGCATCTATTCTGTGATCAAACTGCAACGATAGCAGCTGTATAACTTAAATGCGGCTGGTATCCCTGGGAGCTGGAACAGTTAGAACCGGGCATTCTTGCACGGGAAATAATAGCAACTGTAGAAATAACTCAGTAACCTAAACACCACGGAGCCATTAGTCCACGCTGTTCTGTAGTAGATTTCGCAGAGAATGTCTGCTGTTACTGAATGCTGGCCGTCTCTCGGTTTACACAGAGAGAGGAAAAAGAAATCAGGAAGCATCTTCAACAGCGACTTCATTTAAAACGAATAGCATCTCCGTTGATGATAATTTAATAGACTTGTTGTCTTACTCTGCTAATGTCGAGAGAGGGGAGGGGAGGATCCGAATTTGGATCTCCCTGAGCGCCTCTCGCTGGTTCCGGGTATCTTCGTGATTAACGGCGAGGCCGTCATGGGCCCTAATGGCGTCTTCCGCTGTGTTCTACCGTCGACTTTCAGAAAAACGCTTGCTTGATATTATCGCTGTCATTTCTTAGATGCTACCCGCTCGTAAAACAGTCGCCTCGTTCGCATTTCAAAAGTTAACGGAGAAAACCAGGATACAAGCTTGCCAAGAACGACAAGTGGAGCCGAGTTCTTGCTTTTATTATAGGGGTTTGGACCCAGATATTTATTGGTCTCTGGAAGTCCTTACGCGGGGAGGGGTTTGAATTGTAGCCGGCCAGGAAACTCCAATAATTAATTTCGTACAATTTGGTTACGTCTGCAACGAAAGTCCACCCCCTCCCTTCTGTTTTTTACCGAGCGAAAACCAAAGATCGGTTTTAGAGGGGCCAACAGGAAAACACCGCTCCGCAGTCGGCCTGGATCGGCCTCGCTGATGATGGTTTAGCCTTTTAGAATTCCAACCGTGACCCCCCCGTATTAAAATGATTGCTTATAGCCATTCTTTAAACAGTAAATTCGCAGATTCCGTTTATTTAAGGATTTATTTTGTTAAAGAGCTTTAAAAGAAGAAAAAATATATTTATTGAGGTTGGTGTCTGATGACAGTATAACTCCAGGAAATCAGCAAACACCTCTGTTCGGTTATTCACGTGGATACTCGAGATTATAATTTGAACCTTTTAATCTCTGTTGATCGTTTATGCATCTTTGCTACTTATGCAAAATTCCGCAATTACTTTAAATTAATTTATAATTACAAATGTTAATTAATATTTATATTATCTTGCCACCGTTTTAGCTCTTAAGGCGTAAGAAATGTACGTAAGTTATGCTTATCTAATCATTTATATTCTATGTTCAAGACTACTACTACTACTACTACTACTACTACTACTACTACTACTACTAATAATAATAATAATAATAATAATAATAATAATAATAATAATAATAATAATAATAAAAATCCGTGATTAAAACCACGGTAATTTCGGATGATCTCACTGTTACTCTTGTATTGTTTGATATATTTTCAATGAGTATTAACATTTGATTTGTTCGAGTTTTGAATAAAATCAACCGCTTGGACTTACACTGTGTGTGTGTGTGTGTGTGTGTGTGTGTGTGTGGTGTGTGTGTGTGTGTGTGTGTGATAAAAGTATCTTTGTGAAAAGAATATTTATCGAATATGTAAAATTATTAAAATAAATCCATTGCTGAACATTATTTCTGCCTTTTCTTTTTTATTTCCTCTTAAATCTGGTTTATTTATTGTTACCTGTGAAGCAAATGAATTTCGAAGAACTTTTGTGTTCTGTCAGTCAGCACATACAAAAAGAAACATCACCAGTTGTTTCCGTGTACAGGTCAGTCACGAATCGGCCAGTGTTACCTGCTTATGAGAAGGCGTGAACAAACCAAGCCTACCTTTTGAAGGTGTCAGAATACCTTTCGACCTGTTTCTAGTTCATAGTTCAGATTATTCGAATGAACTTTCTTTTTTTAGGCAAATATCAAAAGGAAATAAATGATAAATTTAGATTATTATTATTATTATTATTATTATTATTATTATTATTATTATTATTATTATTATTATTATTATTATTATTGTCTTTGTTTTTACTCTAGTCACTGGTATGTTATTTTATTTTCTCCTTAAATTACTTATTCGCGTTGGTCTAGCTACAGCCTGTCTACTGGAGAACTTGGGCAAGTTCCTTTATTTTGTCCAAAGCCCTCGTTACCCGGCTGTTAGCTGATCAGGGAATCACTTTCCTGGGTAATGGTACAAGTGGTAAGCTACCTGGTCTCTGAGATATTTCTCGATGCCAGGCTATACTACTTGAGCTTGTGGTTTCCTGTGCGCGCGGAGATCCCACCTACACTGTCAACAAAACCCACTCGTAAGTTTTGAACAGCCATGGGTTCAGAGCTTCGCACAAGCGTCCGATGGCAGGGCGCGTGGTGTTTTCTGGTTGGATTTGGTCTTCTCCGACAGCGGATCACGTGAATGCCTGCGTCAGAGATGGGGAACGCTTTGGTGGTGTCAGTGTTGTGCAGCACAATGGTCATGGTGCCTTTCTTATGCCCAGCGAGACATCGCTACAGCCTGGTGGCCGATCCTTGGCGGGCAGAACTCGGAAATCTCCGCTAATCTGCACTGTTTGGACGCGACTGTGGTCCGCTATGCGAACCAGCAGCCGAGGGTTGTCTTATCAAGAAGACGAAGACCGGTTGAGCGCCAAGAAGAATCGCCATTCCTTCATTTACATGTCGTGATTAAATTCGTGGGCTAATTTGTAAAAGAAATAAGATGATGTTTCCTATAACTTTATGTTGCTTTGTACATTTACGTCCAGGTAAAATTAATCATATTATACCAAATTTCATTAAACTTTTGTTTTCAGTATTCGTACAGTGTCCATCCGCATCAATTTGGCCACCTTCAAAAGTGGAGGCATCCGACAGAAATTTGCATATTGTAGGTGCGATGATGTATATACTGCATTTCTAGGTAGGACTTCGCGACATTTTGCAGAAATAAGTTGTTATTGGCCGTCCAGAGACTGACCAGAGTCAGTCCATCGAGGCGAACTCCACTGCTGCCACCCGGCGTCCCGAACGAAAAATGACAAGGGCGATAACTCTGTAAATACTTTTAACACGAGGAGTACCGACGGCCTGACATACACATCGAATTTTTCCAAAGTAGCCATGTAGAAATAGTCAGTGACATAATCAAGTCTGGTAAGGTCCTCTTCTTCTTAAATCCTTTAAAGCTTTATATGCAGGATACTTTTCCGGAAAAGAAACTGCTTATTACATTTTTAACCCTTACGATGCTGAAAGCGGGTATGTCCGCTTTAACTTTTGTAGCCATTTGATGCTGGAAGCCGATTCCCCCCCCCTACAGCTACAAAAAAAGACTTTTCCCTTCATCGTGATAAGCGGGAGTACCCCTCCCTCCCGTGTTTGAAAGGCCCGGAACTTCTCCGATCAAATTCCTAATTAAATTTTTTGGTGGATATTTCAAAAATTTTCAGCCCGAAATTTAATTAAGCACCGAAAAGGTTTTTCAAAAGGTGGAGATGGAGTCAACAGAGAGAGAGAGAGAGAGAGAGAGAGAGAGAGAGAGAGAGAAGAGAGAGAGAGAGAGAAGAGGATGGATAGAGAGAGAGAGAGAGAGAGAGAGAAGAGAAGAGCGAGAGGAATGGAGAGAGAGAGAGAGGAATGGAGAGAGAGGGAGAGAAGGAATGGAGAGGAGAGAGAGAGAGAGAGAGAGAGAGAGAGAGAGAGAGAGAGGAATGGAGAGAGAGGGAGGAGAGAAATGGAGAGAGAGAAGAGCGAGAGAGAGATGGGTGCAAGAGAGAGAGAGAGGTAGGGGGGATAGAGAGAAAGAGAGAGAGAGGAATGGAGAGAGAGAGAGAAGAGAGAGAGAGAAGAGAGAGAGAGAGAGGAGAGAGAGAGGAAGGAGCGAGAGGAATGCAGAGAGAGAGAGATGGTAGGGGAGAGAGAGAAAGAGAGAGAGGAATGGAGAGAGAGAGAGAGAGAGAGAGAGAGAGAGAGAGAGAGAGAAAAGGCAAGAGGAATGGAGAGATCGAGATGGAGAGTAGTGATGGAGAGAGAGAGGAGAGAGAGAGAGAGAGAGAGAGAGCGAGAGGAGAGCTAGAGAGAGAGAGAGAGAGAGATGTAGGGGGGGAGAGAGCGCAGAGCGTCTCGAATGGCTCGAGAGGGCTATCGGCATGGCGCGCTCGACGCCGGCTCATCTTCACTTTCGCTAGAGAGACGTTTTCTCTGCTAAACCTTTCCCTAAACGTTCCTTCTGCCCAAAAGTTTCGAAAATAGAAATACCAAAAAAAAAAGAGATTCTTGCTAAATAAACCATCGTAAGTAATAATTAAACATTGTCAGACATGTAAAGTTATAGACAAATATAACGTACGAACTGAATTACAGAAAGCATTATTTGATACGATCTGTTTTCTCTAGCGTCTTAAACACCTAAGCGAAAAAGTCAAGCTTACTTTATTTCTAGAGACCTATATAAAGAACTGGAAGACAGGTATTTATAATGGAACACAACCGACAAAAAATACATAACATAAATTCCTTGTGTAGACGGCCTTTTTGATATCGCTGGTTGCAGATGAAGTAAAGCTAACGTTCGTCAGGTGAAACATTTCGTCTGTACTAAATTTTTGCACATTACTCTGGTTATAAACAGTTTATTAGGTTTCCCATAATACTAAACTTTCTTTATCATTTCGCATAGATGTTAGTACGATGGTAGAACTTTAAATCAGTAAAGATGAATATAGTCTACCTTCTTTGTTTTATTAAACTGCTTTAAAGTTTCCCGTTCGGAAAAGGAAATTTAAAAAAAAAAATATTTAAAAAAATAATTAATTAATTAATCTAGCCCCACGAGACACTCTGCTTTACTCTAGACGTAACCTTTGTTTGAGTTCTGTCTGGTAATTTGTCTTATTTTATTTTTTTATTATTTTTTTAAAAAAAATTTTTTGGTCATTCGCAGACTTATCACGTACGCGGATATCTTATCCAGGCCGTCCGGAGTTACCTCCCCTTCAGTACTTTGCCGGACTGCGCTAACATACAAAGACCTCGCCTCCTCCCACCCCCATTCCCCAACTCGCGTCTGAGGAATACGCAGCCCGTGACGCGATTATCTCCGAAGCAAATATCCGGAGACTTTGCTCGATTCCCGCCTGGTTCTTGGACTGATTTTTTTCCGAGCAAAGACAGCGTGTGCGTGAAAGACTTAAGCTGGCGAGGGACCGACGTCTTTGCAGAGAGAACTCACTTCGATTCTCTGTGCGCCTTCTTCATTGGCATCGCGAACAGCTACAGTCTGTCCGCCCCTCCCCCCTCCGTTTGTTAGCTCGGTACACTACACAGTCACAAGAAAACAGCACCCCCTCCATTAATTCATGTTTACGTAAACCGAATTATCCCAATAACATTTAGTATCCAAGAAAGCAAACCTCGTCTACGAGAAAAAATTAAGATCTATCTGCTCCTACCGATGTTAGATGTAGGTAAATCCCTCTGCTGACTGTACGTTTTCTTCGTTATGGAATCTTAACTTCCGGTCTACAACATCCATCGTACACCGAGCAAAAGGACGAGAGGTGGGTTGAACACCGAAAATTTTTTCTCTAAAATCCTGACTTTTCCCTTTCACTCCAACATTCGGATCGTCGCCAGATAATTCGCTGGTAGACTTTAATTCCTCCCTGAGCACCCATACAGCTTCAGTATCTTTCTCGCCGCCTCTCCTCATTATCACCTACCTACAACCTGAGCCGGTGTAGTCAGTAAGTCTCGGCCTTCATTCCGGTAGGTCGCTTTCTGCTTTTGGAACCTGTAAAGACTCATCCCTCAATTTTACGAACAAAAATGTGCCTTTATTTCATCTTTAAAGACAGACATTAGAAAAGTTTAAAAGGCACTATTAGGTGGCAATTTATGGCACATTTAATATGACTGCCATCTAAATGCTATGTAAATATGATTTCCCTTTAATATAAGTCATTGAAGATGAAGTACAGATTATTTCTCGTGTGGTGTCTGATGGAAAGGTAGTAAAGTTTCCTTTAATATATATATATATGTAAATATAAGCGTCACCATCTTTAATCTTTCATTTGCTGTATTCATTAAACTCGCCTTTGAAGTATATTGGCGCCATGAAAGGAAAATGTTTTCAATTATTTCAAGTCAGCGAGTATCCGCCACCTGCTTTTAGAACGTACTTGTTAACCTCATCCACCCGAGACTTCGACGCTCCTCGAAAGTCCGTACTTTTGTTCTGGGACGGGGGGAGAAGAGAGAAGGAGAAATAATTCTCTGCAACTTCCGTTTCCGCCTTAGCCGTGTTGGATTTGGAGAAGATCTTGTCTTGAATAAACTGAGTAACGCTTAGACCTCTGATAAAAAAAAAAGCCGTTGTCTATTTAAAAACTTTTTTTTAATTAGTAACCCTGACATTACACTAACAAGCAAAAGTCTTAAGTGACTCCGCAGTTCTAAGTATGCCGGACAAGCAGACGAGACGGTGTATTGATATCTTTTTTTATATGTTATATTTCTCTGCTAATTATATTTGTTAGTAAATGGGGGGGGTTTATCACTCACGTTTATTTTGTGAAAGTTTCAAAAATTTTTACTGTAGGCGTAGACTTTTCCATTGTTCGTTATATTAAAGATGAAGGACAGATGGACTTCTCGTCCAGTTCTTTCCGCTATGAAATTTTTTGTTGCTTTAAAAATATATTTACTCGCGTATCCCACCGACTGAATGTGTCTGCGTGTGTCGTCTTGATACGAAAGCATGTCATCGGACAACAAACCCTTTAATTCCTCAGAAACATTTCTGTTAACCAGCCCCTACAACGGGAATAATCTCTTTGCATTGTAGACAACACTGGTGGTGAGAGAGCATATTGCCACGGTTACCCGCTAGGGAGCGATGCCTGTCCCTGCGCCGGAACTTCCGACTGCGAGCGGGAAATCTCCACTAAACGTTTTCATTTCTAGATGTGGGAGGAAACTGGAATGGCCCAAGGGTACCCTAGGCGATCGGCTGGTGAAGAAGAATCGAACTCATGCCCTCAGCCCTGGTATATTCTGGTGGACTAAGTACTGAAGCATTGATTCGAGCTCAACAATTTTTATTACCTCCTTCTGATGATATCGCGTTGTCGTCATTTAGAAAGCTAACGCTGGGGGAAAGTTAATTCGCTATCAAGACCGCATCGCTGGCGACTGCCGGAAAGTGACGGAATAGAAGGCAAACGTGATAGTTAAATGCTTCCGTTTCCTCGCAGTTCTGGTTGGTGCTATTACCAACAGTGAGAGTTCACAACTTTTCATTGATTGTTAAGACCATGTCAGATTTCTATCACTGATGGGGGGGAAAAGATGTAGTATCATATGAACACGAATATTTCAGCTATCATGTATAGATAATGATTACTCCCGCAAATCGATTTATAGATTTATAAGCATCTTCTCATATATGCGGTAATTTTTAGGAACCAAAGCTAAATATTTAAATAATTTTTTGATGTTACACGAAGGTCAATACTTCCCACACGTACGGAGGTGCTATGTCCTGGCAGCATCTAAATTATTTTCCAGTGTTGAGCAGTGCGCGAAGATGGTGTATCTAGACCAACCTGAATATTTAATCGCATTGGTATTGAGTTTTGTCGAGAGATGACAGCTAGAGTGCTGTAGAAATTTATGTAAATAACTACTAATATTTAAATATGTTTAAAAAGGGAATACAAATTTTTAGTCGTAAAGCAAGCTACAGGTGAGAAAGTAAACTTTTATACGGCAGGTATCGAGGGAGAGAGAGAGAGAGAGATGACGTCATTGTCGAGAGAGAAGACGTCATTACAGAGAGAGAGATGACGTCATTACAGAGAGAGATGACGTCAGTGTCGAGAGAGAGATGACGTTATTACATAGAGAGAGATGACGCCATTACATAGAGAAATGACGTTATTACATAGAGAGATGACATAATTACATAGAGAAATGACGTCATTACATAAAGAGAGAGATGACGTCATTACAGAGAGAGACGACGTTATTACATAGAGAGAGAGATGACGTTGTTACATAGAGAGAGATGACGTCATTACAGAGAGATGACGTTATTACATAGAGAGATGACGTCATTACATAGAGAGATGACGTTATTACATAGAGAGATGGCGTTATTATATAGAGAAAGAGATGACGTCATTACATAGAAAGATGACGTTATTACATAGAGAAAGAGATGACGTCAGTGTCGAGAGAGAGAGATGACGTTATTACATAGAGAGAGATGGCGTCATTACAGAGAGAGATGACGTTATTACATAGAGAGAGATGACGTCATTACAGAGAGAGATGACGTTATTACATAGAGAGATGACGTCATTACATAGAAAGAAATGACGTCAGTGTCGAGAGAGATGACGTTATTACATAGAGAGATGACGTCATTACACAGAGAGATGACGTCATTACATAGAGAGATGACGTCATTACATAGAGAGATGACGTCATTACATAGAGAGAAATGACGTCAGTGTCGAGAGAGAAGACGTCATTACAGAGAGAGAGAGATGAAGTCAGCACAGGGAGGAGGGGTTCTTCGAATAAATCACTTGGCTAAACTTCTTACGTGGTTCTGTCGCCACCTGCTTCAGCGAGAAGACGCGTGGACTGGCAGATATGAATAGAACCAAACCCGGTAGTTTGTTCGTTAAGCTTTTGGACAGAAAAGAACGCGGGTGGTTTTGTGTCAGCCATTTGTGCGGTGGCTCTCATGTCCAACGAACCATTGACGAACATCCGAGCAAAAATCGCTCGCCCACTTCCGGACAAAAGCGATGGGCGGTGAAGGCGAACCGAGGTGGGATGGGGAGTCGGCGAACACACAAACGAGCTGATTTCTGTAGCACAATACGACTCATTATAGAAAGAAAGCTTGTGTAATTCTGTGGAAACTGCGTAAGTAAACCGAAAGCATGCAGAGGTCAGGAGAGAGAGAGAGAGAGAGAGAGAGAGATATGACGTCAGTATAGAGAGAGATATGACGTCGTCAGTACAGAGAGAGAAGTTATCTGATAAATCTGCCCAAATTAAAGTTCACCTGCTATAGTTCACGATTATCGTCAATGAATAATACATAAAAATGCTATGATACACCGTGTCTATATTATTTTGGGTCTTCGCTAATTAATATTAAAATATTAAGAGTATAATGTTGCTTACTATTCTTCATTGCCTAGTTATGTAAAACCATGGCCGGTCTTACTAAAGTATGCACCCCTTCTATGAATATCCATGAGTGTCGATTTCCAGTTCCTTATTAATCTGTGATTCATGTTGTTTATTCGTCTAACACTTCTTAAAAAAAAGAAGAAAAAACGAAAGGAGACCTACTGTCCATCAGGCGATATATACAGTATATATACAGTGGCGGGCAAAAGTTTAAGAACGAGTCAAACATTCGAAATATTGCAACAAATCACCAACGTTACTTTAGAGATTAGATGAAATAAACAGATCAGGGAGGTATTAGTATTTGGTTACGTGGCCATAAACAGCCTGACAGCGCCGATGCGTGGAGACCACAAGACGAGCACACCGGTCTACCAAAATATATCGGCTCGAGTTGACTGGATAATCTGGAGCAGATGACCCGACTTTCTGGTCTTTTCACCTTAACAGCTTCGTCTGTATCGTTCCACGGATTCTCTGTCGGATTCAAAGCAGGGCCCTGAGGCGGCCATTTTAGAACTGGAATTTTCTGATCTGGAAGATACCGCCTGACGATGGCGGCTGAAATGTTTGAATCGTTATCGTCATGCCAGAAAATCTAGATGAGAGGAAAGCAGTTGTCAGAACACGGTTCCAGTATATTGGTCAAAATATCCAGGTAAACAAACGTCGATACATCATTCCCTGGATACGATGAATAGGGTCTGATGCTGTCATGGAGAAACAGCCCCACAAAGTTACGGACTCGTCCCCTTTGATTTACACTTCGGTGAAAATGGCCGACCTCGCTCCATTTTTATTGTGCAAACTATTTCTGTTGCAACTCGAACCCAAGGGACCAGGATTTACGAGCGGGCGCCATCGCTCCATCCGCATAAAAGAGGTTTGGGGAGTATCTCATGTTTTAAATTAGATTTTCAATGCTAAATTGTCATCGAAATATTATTTTGCCTTTCATATGCGTATTCTAAATAAACAAAGGATACGATGATTTAATTTGAGAGCAATGAATAAACATGTTTATGATTTGAATACAAATACCATGGCCTCTCAGGGGTTTATATCTTCCGGTCGATGACTTGTACATCCCTAGCAACATCGTTTTCGGAGACGGCACAGAGTGAGATGGCGCTGACTAACATGAATTTTAACTAGACTTCCGATATCACCATGGAGAGTAGTGATATCCAGATCTTTTTCTCTAATGACGTCACCACCACATCTTGGGAATTTACCTGGCGACGTATTACTACTCAAGCACCGAGATTATCTTGAGACGCCTCTAGAAGGGTTCGGTCAAGAGATAGGGCTTACGATTCAGATAAAGAAAGACGGAAAGCCCTGCTTTTTAATTTAGAAACAAACATGGGTTTTCGCTTACTTAAGGCGGACTGTCCACAAATCAAGTACTTACTACTTTCGTTCCCTGGACGCAATGCGGAGGTCGTTAGCGTCTTTCTGTTGTCCGACGAGTTACGGAAAAGAGGGAGATAACTCGTAGAAAATCATTATGATTGTTGCTTCGTTTTGTTATTTTACGTTTGATAATCAAAAATTAGCGTTCACCTTTTTCGTTCAGTCTTTTCCAGAGAAGGTAGGTTGGAAGAACACGTCTGATATAATTGGCAAGTTGATTCCTGAGCCTTACGTATCTACAAGAGATGCACATTGGGAGAAAAATATGGAGTTGCCGCTAAGGAAAGTAGCCGCGTGCATTCTAGTTTTGTTTTCATGAAACAAATCCCTGGTGCCAGTTGTTGATGAATAGACGGCTGTCCGCTAGTCTCAGTATCTTCCAGGTGCTTCTGACCAGTCAAGCGACCTTCAACAATAATTAGAAGATTTTTTTCCCATTTATGATAGCTCCCCACACTGTTACACTGCCGTCGCCATAACGACTTGTTCTCCTGCCTAACCCTGACAACAGTATAGTACTCTTCTCAACTCTGCCATGCAAGCAATCGGTCATCAGAGAAATCCATATTCTGATTAAGACACCTTTTATCGGATATCGTCATCTGTTGCCACTGGATTCTTGTTCAACGATTTAACTCTTTCCCAGACCAAACGAACATGGTGCTGAAGACTGCTCAAAGGGAGAGCAATATATGGGCGTCAGACACGTAATCCGGCACATAGTGAAGACGGGTTCCAACAATTTCTCCGGACAGCCGAGAACCCCCTGACTGTCAGTAGTGCCCTACAGCCACTCTAACCGTCTGTAATGTACAACGGAATTCTCTGTCGGGCACGTGCTTGGCTTTAACCGTATACGCTAAGCTGATTACTGGCCGTGCAAACTTTAAATTTTTAGCCCCCGTCGACCTGCCTAGATGCATTTTAGAAACCGACCTGATGCGAAGAGTACTGGTCACGTGACAGCAATCGTTTCCCCACAGTTTCTCGCCCCCTCTTCTGGCCTGTAACAGCAGCTCGGAGTCCGGCTTTGCGTGAGGCTGAAGTATGTAACCCTGGTCCATCTGTCTTCTCGACACGCAGCAGATACTGCGTAATTTCATAATTTAAAAAATGGCGATGAGCCCATCTACCCTGACCCTTTAGCGTCACACGTGCACAGTTGCCTTTATTATTATTATTATTACCATCAGTTGCTGCCGTATTCAAATAGAGATCTTGTTGCTGTTGTTTTTTTCTGTTCCCTAACGTCCACAACAGCTGAGAAGTCTGGCAAGGGAAGCTTAGTGCCACGGCAATACTAATGTTTATTTTTCAGAATGCAAATGGTAACTTTAATTTCATACGTTGGTCTTTACAGGTGAAATAGGAATTTGAAGGGGTCAGTGCAGAAAGATCAGAATGCTACAAAAGGTGTCTCAAAGGGTTGAGATCTTCTCCAGAAGTGGCAGCATTGCGCTAACGTTGCTAGACCGCCAGAAAACAGCTCGTGGTGTAGCGAGACGCCTTGGAAGACACCCCAAGAGGTAGTCAGTGCGCTAATCTCGTGTCGAGTCACCCTTTTGTTGACTGTCGGGACTTTGACGACTTATTGTAGGAGCGGGGAAGAAAGAAGCCGTCGGCGACAGACGATACGAAGATCCGCTGAGGAAAAACTGTCTTCGACGAGCAGTTGGAAGATGACATCCCATTTCACTAAACGAAGACAGTGACAAGGAATAAGGGCAAATGAATTTTTGTCTAATGTGCCTTTAAAACGTTGAAGAAAAAGATAACCTTTACTTCATCTTTAACCATTGACACGAATATCCCAAAATCAATGTTTCCATATTATTTAAAAGAATTGAGTGTTAAAAATCGGGTCGTGATAAGAATGGAAAGGTACCAGTGATACGCCATTACAGAAATTAAAAGTATGCTTAAGATTTTCCTATATTCCATATTGATATTTAAATAATGAGGTATTTTGATCTTGTAGACAAGTCCAGATGTCTTTTTTTTCTATCTTCAATTACTATTACTAAGGGGACGGGATTCTGTTTGGCTCCGTAAAATATCGGAATTTTCTTTTCTTTGGTTAATAAAACGTTCTGACGGCCATTTCTCTCCCCTTGAGAACTCTTTCACCAACTAGGGTCACTTTTTACGTCGTACGAGACCAGCCTGAACATTATTAATATCAATACAACTAAAGAAGTTCCTACGTATTCCAGATCTTTCTTTCCCTGTCACCGGTATCCCGTGTTGTTATTTTTGCAGTATCTTTAGAATATTTAAGTGGCTTGATATCGTCTCGGACCCACGGCCTTTTGGTCGCTAGGTCACCCAGTAAATTCCTTATAAATGGGGCTTTGGTTCGTTTTTAAAATCACTCGTTAAAAGTCGAAGTAGAAATGGCTTTTCGTCCGACGGCCGGGAACTCGCCATGCAAGGGTAGAAAAATCTTTTTTCCTGAATCTGGGTTTAATTATCGACCAGGCGGTTATTAATAAAACTGGATTTCAGTTAATGCAGCCAGATGATGCATGTGTATATAAGCCGCCATTCACGGCCGATAACTCCGTAGAGGTATTGGAGCCCACGCCGACTTGCGATTTTCCGCATCTTCTGTCTTGTGCACAGAAGAAAACAAATCTTTTGTGTTAAATCCGATTTTTTTTTTTTTTTTAAATTTCGCAGACGGCATCATGTTAATAGGCATTTTAGTAAGGTATATATTTACACCTACATCTTTTATATTTTCAGTTATGTATTTGTGCCAATATATCGACAACCTAAAGTAGATACGCACGTGAAATTACTTTATTAAGTAAATAAAAGGCGCATTAATTAAAATACTTTAAATATTAAGCATTTTCTGATAGTATTAACATATTTGGCGAATTGTGTTTTATTTCCAAATTTCTTTGACAGTTTCTGAATTTCTGTTAAAATGTCCGGATTAAGTCTGCAGAGAAACAGAGGCCGATACAGTTAATAATTTTATTATTTTTTTTTTTTGTCCAATAAACAAACTTACAATTTAAATATTTTGCGGGGCTAAAATGAAAAATGGGCGAATCGCATCTTCCTCTTTATAATTAAGAATACATTTCCAGTCACTCTTTGGAGGAAGAACAAAAAGATTTAAAGTCCTGCTTCCTTGTGGTGTTTGAAACATCGTGATAATTGCATTTTTGTTGAAGTTGGTGTAGAAATCTGCTCTGTTCCTTCCGGTTTAGCGATAAGTTCCGGAAACATCCGCTAACGGTTTCTTTTCTTTTCCTTTTTTTTGATATTCACAAGACGCCCGGGATGCCTTTGGTGTTTCGGCACCGTTTAGTAGAGCCAGGGTCGTGGCGGACACACCTTCCATACGCAGAGCCTCATCCCACCTGGAAAAGACAAAAAGCGAAATTCTGGCGATAAGAGACACCGACACACGCACACACACACATCTCTGACGTCACACCGCAACATGTTATTCGCAGAGCCTCATCCCACCTGGAAAAGACAAAAAGCGAAATTCTGGCGATAAGAGACACCGGCACACGCACACACACACACATCTCTGACGTCACACCGCAACATGTTATTCGCAGAGCCTCATCCCACCTGGAAAAGACAAAAATCGAAATGCTGGCGATAAGAGACACCGACACACGCACACACACACATCTCTGACGTCACACTGCAACATGTTATTCGCAGAGCCTCATCCCACCTGGAAAAGACAAAAAGCGAAATGCTGGCGATAAGAGACACCGGCACACGCACACACACACACACACATCTCTGACGTCACACCGCAACATGTTATTGTGCTCTTCACCCGCAGAAGAGTGAATCTCCGGAGCACCTCCTTCAGGAATTCTCAGGACTCGTGCTAATGTATGTGGAGATGTGTCAGTGCAATAATATGCGTGAAGCAGGTGTTTGAACCGAAACTTAATTCCTGGATTAATAGTTTTGTTCCGTTATATCTTTAAGTTTGTGATTAAAAATTAGTAAATAGCCAAATGGAAAATCGCGTGATGACATCTGTTTCTTAAAGATTAGTCTCCCTAAACACGGCCGAGGGAAGAGGTCGCACTCTATAACTGGTAGCTCTACTGTAACAGAACCGATAGCAAATTTATTTCCTGCTTTCTGTTTCAAATCTATGTTGGTTTAGAGTGAAATAGTGTTAGAATGCCATAGGAAACGAAAACCGGGTGGGGAGAGGGGTGTCCACGTCAGCACGCGGGTTCGAAGAAGGCTGGAGGGTCAAAGTTCGGCGCAGTTTCGAGACCAACTCGATCGAGAGTACCAGTGGGACCATTCTCTTTCTTCAGCTGAAGACCGGAGCGGTAATGTAGCAATCCGGTTACCTCGGCACTGCCTACACATGTTGACAAATGTCTGCAAGGAAGAAGAAAGATCCCAATATACCACAGACCTTTCGTGTGATAGATAAAACAATAGCGGCGGCGGGGGAAGAGGGGACAGATATAACTTGTGTGTTTTTTTGTTTTTTTTTTTGAGTAACCGGTAAAGGGTGAATGTGCTTTCCCTCACGGAATGGGGAAAGTGTAGATGATATACGTGTCGAACACAAGTTCCCTGACTTTGTCCAGAGGCCTCTTCACCCGACCGTTAGCCGATCAGAGCGAATCACTTTCCGGGGCAACGGTACCCGGGTCGGGGTGCGGGCGGAGACCCTACCTACGCTGTAAGCACCCCCAGGGTGACCATCATCATCATTATTATAAAGGGTTAATGAGACCATAATTACCTCCTTGACGTTTGTTAATGGCTGCGTTCCGCAGACGGCGTAAGTCGCCGCTGTTGAAGTCCCTAGACTCCAGGAGGGGGTCACCAAAGCCAGCAAACAGACTTCGCGCTATCAGCCTGTTCAGCATCATCAGTTTCTGGAAAGAAAGGGGGAAAAAAGATAAATAAATTGGATTCTCAGTCCCCCCCCCCACCGATATCTTGTAAAGCAAATAATTTCGCAGGAAAACTCATCCCGACAATTTCCCCAAACCTCGGGGAAGTGAAGAGAACCTTTCCCAGAGGCTATTACGCAGTTCCCTCTTCTTCCTTGCAGTTAGTATTTTAACTGACTTCTATCCGCTGGAAAAAAAAACACCCCTTTCCAGAAGACTCGAATCCCGTGTTCTCAACACCAGTCCGCCATTGTTCCGCAGCCCTTTCCTTTTCTAACTGGTCACGAAGATGTGGCGATTAATGCATGAACTGTTACACAACATCGGCTATATAATTAACTGGATAAATGCCGTTTGGCGATGGCCTTCGATTAAGAGTTTGCCAGCCGTACCAAAGGTATTCTGCTTGGTAACCGAGGCTGGCTGACATCCCCACGTGTTCCCGTCCAGCTCCCTCCTGTGAGACAGAAAGCCATCACGGCTCGACCAAGCGCTAACCAGATAAGAGCCACCAATGCAGTTCTTTAATTAATTAACAGTATCGTCGAGAAGCCACCGAGCCAGTTGCTAGCACAGCACCAGAAAATCACGACTAATCCCACAGATAAGGCTATAATCGCCGTCATGGAGGTCACAGCTGATCTACACGTCACATGACGTCGATTACGGCCTCGGCTATAGGATTAGTTATGATTTTCTGGTGCTGTAACAACTTAGATCTCCCATAATTCCACTTCAGCAGGCGAAGTAGGGAGTATATCTACGGTATTCCCCTTTTCTTTTTCAAAGAAAATTATTATTATTTCCTTTAAACTTGTGATATTTGTATCTCTACCTGACTAACTATCAGATTACCAGCCCATTTATCGTAATGTCGCCGCTTCGCCAGCCCCCCCCCCCACTCCTCCACGGAAGTGGTTCTTCCAACAGGAGCCCGGCAGGGTAAACCGGACCCTGCTGCGAGTTCGTTTACCCTGACGGTCGGACGAAACTCACTGACTCTGCTGATAAATATTTAGAGAAAATTAATGCAAATGACCAGATCAGCGGTTCGTAAATATAGAACAAAGATAACTCGATCGGGTAGGTCCCTTGTAATCTCTGCATTTAATCGCCAGAGAC
The DNA here is from genome assembly GCA_018389105.1 of Nautilus pompilius. Lineage (NCBI taxonomy): Eukaryota > Metazoa > Mollusca > Cephalopoda > Nautilida > Nautilidae > Nautilus > Nautilus pompilius. The sequence goes on along the minus strand of JACATO010002185.1, from coordinate 167,298 downwards.
GAGTGATTACGTATTGTTCCCATGGTTGCGCTAATTGGCGTTCGCGCGCAGCAAGCGAACTCAACTCTAAACAATAAAACTCACGATTTACATGATTAAGTAATGGTTCGAAAGTAATGTAGTCTGATAACTTATCGATTAAATCATCTCAGCCTATAACCGTAGACAGGGTACTACAATGAGATCTCTCTCTCTCTCTCTCTCTCTCTCTCTCTCTCTCTCTCTCTCTCTCTCCTCTCTCTCTCTCTCTCTCTCTCTCTCTCTCCATCTCTCTCTCTCTCTTCTCTCTCTTCTTTCTTCCACCTCCATCTCTCTCTCTCTCTCTCTCTCTCTCTCTCTCTCTCTCTCTCTCTCTCTCTCTCTCTTCTCTCTCTCTCTTTCTCTTTCTCTCTATCCTCTATCCATCTCTCTCTCTCCTCTTTCTCTCTCCACATCTCTCTCTCTCTTCTCTCTATCCTCTATCCATCTCTCTCTCTCTCTCTCTCTCTCTCTACTCCTCTCTCTCTCTCTCTCTCTCTCTCTCCCCATCTCTCTCTCTCTCCTCTCTCTCTCTCTCTCTCTCTCTCTCTCTCTCTCTCTCTCTCTCTCCCCCCCCCGATATTACAGTGGGTTGCAGACCCATATATATATATATAAAAAAAAAAATTTTTTTTTGAAAAGAAAAGCGAAATTTTCGCGTACTGAAAACGGAAATGAGTTTGGTGGTGATAATAAAAAGTATAACTCCAGCGAGTATTTTGGGATGTACCCTGATCCTGGAAATATATGAATATATGTATAACGTAGCCGAAAAATTAGGTTTATCGCCTACTTCCAGGACTAGGACAGCAGGTGCCCGTGGTATTTCTAAAACTAACACATGCCAACCAAACCAGAGAGCTAAAATATTTGCAAAAGTCAGAAATGAAACGTCACAAGAGGAAAAATGGGGTCAGTAGCATTGTCTTTTAATAGCCTCAGCACTTACGGAATTCGTCAGCATCCCTTCTGTTGCCATTCTATTTGAAGTGGCGTAAGAGTAATTACAGGAATATTAATAGTGACACCAGTAATGGCTAAAGGATAGCAAAAGCAGGAAAAGTAACATTAGTAGTGAGTTTAATATGAAAGTAGTGGCAATAAAAGTAGTACTAGTATTAGAAGCAGAAATGGCACTCGTAATAATAATAATAATAATAATAATAATAATAATAATAATAATATAATAATAATAATATAATAATAATAATAATACGGTATATGCATCAAGTTGACAGGCATGTGTTGTATCCTGCTTGAAGAGATGCTGTGTCAGTGCAATTCTGGGAGAACTGGTAACGTCCATTGGTACGTTGTTACAGAGGCGAAGACAGAGTCTCAGCTCATTCTAAGTTGAGCAGTAGGGCTAAGATCGGGGTGGCCGGAAAAGCGTATTTGGCACTGGGTGAGAACGGAAGCTTCCCTGGCGGAGCGGTACTGGCGGTCCTCGTGGCTGATAGCGAAGATAAGGAATCTGGCACAGGTGGTTACCCATATGCTGCCAGGTTCTTCAGAACTATTCACCCGCTTCAATCAACCCTCGGAGGACGACAAGAAGAGCAAACCGGAACCGACGGCAGGTGCTCGCACAGAGCGTCGAGCTAGCTGGGTTTGAGCGAGACACGTCGCTGTCAGAAGACGACGGGTACCAGACAGCCAGCCACCGGCCGTTCACTGTGGATCGCTACACGAAATACATATAGCGTAGCCCATCTTGGCGGCTGCGTGGAGTGAACTGACCGTCATTAAAGTGTTAATTTTGCGAAGTAAGTTTGGCCCGAACAGGAAGCGTGATTCATCATCGGCCACGAATGCGTATATCCCGTTTTCGGGGGGTTGTTGGTACGAATACCTCGAGCAAACCCTACGCAGAAGGTCCTGTAAGTGACCATAGGCCAGAGTGTTGAAGTTTCTGCCATCAGTTGTGCGTAGACACAAATCTAAATCCTGAAGACGAGGCCACGACACCCGACTACTCGCAGAACAGCAGTATACGGCCTATTTACTTCAGGGCAGAGCTGTTTGTTGTTGTTGTTTACCCTTAAAAACTTGAATTTTTAAAATGAAGGACAAAAGAAGGAATATCCGTTATTTGACAGTGTTGGCTTGAGTAGAATTGCATTACTGACCACGTGCGAGCGCCGCTTAATTTAGCACCCATCCACAAAATAAGGATAGTACAGCTTTAAATAAAAAAAAGGGAAATCTCCCACTCTCCTTTTAGTGGGTGCACGTGCCATCTGAAGAAAAAAAAGGGGATTCTTTTGGACTGAAATAATGCGGGGACTACATTTAATATTTGTAATGGACGAACGGTACTTTCAATATTCATGCTTCTGTTATCTATTTATCTCCTTCGTTTAGCGTTAATATGTCCCATTCCGCAATGGCTGCTGGTTCCCCCGGGCAGCCGTTTAGCGCTGTTTCTAGCATTAACCCTTAGAAGAACACAAACACGCGCGTGTCCAGTGGTTACGCTGGTTGACGACGGATAGAGTTGAGATCCGAGTTCCCTCTTCGTGCGGAACGGCTCGGTTTGGCGAACCTCTCTGGCACGGCTCCCTCTCGCCGTGAGATTTTATTCCGGAGAGTCCGGTTTCCTTCCACATATAAAAAAATGAAGGAGTTCTAGCGGAGAGTCTAATAGCGAGGCAGCGATTCGTGACATTAAGAGGCCCTTTCCCGATAGTGGACGTGCGTGCCCCTGGTTGTAAGCCTCATCCCGATGCTGCTGCGGAGAGAAGGTGGCTGAGCACGTGGAAACAAACGCGTTTCAAGTATTGTGACTTCTTCCCCGTGGCGGGAGTTACAGCGTTAATGAAAGAAAGGAAACACCGCCTCCGCCGTCATTGTCCGGCCCGACCTTTGACCAGGTCAATGTTCAGAATTTAACGACCACGCCAGCAAGACTTTTAACAGAACCCCGTTTGCTTATTTAAACCAACACATTGAGGCCAACCAATCGCCCATTGCTAACAGAAGCCCACGGAGTTTACTGGTTGTGAATTGGTTTTAACACTAAAATAAATGATCACAAGTAGTTATTCTTAAGCCGAAACCTTGCAGACCGCTGTACTGTTTCTAAATTGCTTTCAAGTTGATATGAAGCAGAAGCGTTGGAATCTGCAGAAATATTAACCGGTCACACCCCTGCCCAACTCTCACAGGGCCAAACACGGCTGTGCACATTCATGACGTGCTCGAAACTTTGTACACTTTTTAACAGAAGAGCGACAGCGTCACTCACAGCATCGAGAGTTTAAATTTCATACAGTGTCACTTAAAGACACCAGTAAAAGAGACCCCCCCGGAAAGGATGAATTTAAAACTAATCTCCGTGTGTAGAAGCACAATGATTCCCCAAAAAGACAATGTTGCTAGCAGGTTGTTGTTTTTTTTTTGTTGTTGCCTTAACGACGTCTGCGGCGTGGTGGTCCGGTGGTTAGCCTACTGGGGACTGGACCGCGTACCTTCCCAGTGTGATTTCTTCTCGCTCTTCTTCGCGAAAAGAGGAGCAACGGCGCCAAAACTTGATTTCTACCCGGCTTTATACTTTAAAATGTAGCAGATCTGCAAGCGTGGAACAATCGTGTTGCTGGGTGTTCAGTTTAATCTTCAACATTGAAAGCAATATTTAATTATATACCTGATTTAAATCAAATTAATTTTGCCAAAATAAGAAACCGTCTTTCGTTGAACGATATTTTTTTCTGTACATATTTATTTTCATAATGATATAGCGCGGCTCTGGTGGATAACGCATATCAGCGTATTTTTTAAAATAAACTTTAAAAGAAAACAAACTTATACGATGAAACTTTTTTTTTTTAAAGGTAAGGTAATTACTTAAGTCGATTATTATTTATATTTTATCTGCTTAGAAGATAATCTTTGGGATCTGAAATCGATTTGGTTAATCTAAGCTGTTGCGTTCAGAACGTAAAGAGGCTATAACTGGCTACAGAGCGTAAAGAGGCTATATAACTGGCTACAGAGCGTAAAGAGGCTATATAACTGGCTACAGAGCGTAAAGAGGCTATATAACTGGCTACAGAGCGTAAAGAGGCTATATAACTGGCTACAGAGCGTAAAGAGGCTATATAACTGGCTACAGAGCGTAAAGAGGCTATATAACTGGCGACTGTCGAGATGCAGGAGATGTCTCAGTCCTTTTAACCGTTTTACTTGAGCATGCTCAGCACATCGCCTTGAAGAAGAAGCGCAAGAAGTTGTCTTAAGCTAAGTTAAACGTAAATCAGGAAAACAACAATCAATCCAAACTTTCAGGGAAGATCGATCGGGTCCTGTGAGAGACGAGCTGCCAACTTTAGTGGGCCAATATATTTTTTGACAATAAAAACCAAAAATTTCATTTCTCTGAATTTTTACTAATATTGTAATACGTGTATTATGTTTTTAATCGTTTATTAACCCCCCCCCCCAGAGGTAGATAATACGTGGTTATCTCCCTGTACGTCCATAGCCTGGTATAATTTTTTTTAAAAAGTAAATAAGGATTGGTTGGTGGAAGCAATCTTGACTGTCAAAACTTTACGACATTTAGGACGTAGGACAGACTATCAGAATTTTACGACATTTAGGACGTAGGAGGTATAGCTTGGAGATCTCATGAAGGATTCGGAGAGCAGGAAAATGGACAATAGAAGCATTCCTCTCCAGCTGGTGACTTCCAAAATAAGAAAACGGCAAACGAATGGGAAAAAAGTTACCTTTTATTTCTTACATCGCCAGCTCACCGTCATGTACCCTTAAAAACTCGGGACTCTGTGAAATCCTAAGATCTAATTTTGCTAACCGGATTAGTGGATAACGTCTCTTCTTCCACAAGACTTCTGTACGGACAAAACGAGACGTGGTTTTCTCTTGTGCAAGGTTACGCCACCGGCCGCCAAGTTGTGTTAATATTAAAGTTTGGGGAAACGGAGGCTGTGGAAATGTGGGGAAAGTTCTTTATGTTCAAGGAAGATGGAGGTGAATAGCCAGTAAAGCGGGCAGGAGTCGAAATCAGCGAGTACGTAAAATAGGCAACAAGAGCATTTCCCGGAAGAGTAGCTACATTTTGCAGTGTTACAAACCCACTCATCTTTTTATAATGAATTCCAAGATATCGTCAGCACAATAAACAGACAACCCAACACGAAAGGCCGAGTTATCATCATCATCATCATCTTCATCATCATCATCTTCTTCATCATCATCTTCTTCTTCTTCTTCTTAACTGGAGTATATTTGCAAGTTCGGAGATTTGCCGTATTTCACAAACACAGTCGTGTTTAACCCATTAAAGTCCATGAAAACATGCGAAAGTTTTTGCAGGAAGTATTTATTAGACGCACACAGACCGCCAGGCGGGCAAAGGGAGCTGACTAGTATCGAAAACAAGGGCAGACGAACGAAAGCACAGACGATAACACCACTGGTTTGACACTCAGAAACGGCGTGTAATAGTATATAACTGTAAATATATATATATATATTTTTATCTCAAGCGGATCTAGAGATTTTACGAGGCAAAAAGGGCACTCGCGAAATATCGAATAACCTTACCAGTTAGTTTCAGATACTAAGTACGATATTCACCGCCAACACAACCCGTCCGACGTCTTGAGGGTGGGACCAGTCGAAACGAAGCGTTCGGAGGAAACGATGATATTAAATATCACGAGATCGAGCTTCCAGAACATTTCCATCGTTATGGAATATGCCAGAAGTTTTACGATGGAATGTCGTGTCCGTCGTTCGTTCAAGCTTCTGTCCTTCTGCAGTGTTTTTGTCCTAACGGTTACATGTTCTGAGACGGCACCAAGTGTCCTGTCGCAAGAGGGGGCCCCCTTTCGAGCCATCCTTCTTTAGCAGCGCAACTTTAAAATCTAGACTTTGGCATCAAAAGCGGCAACCGAAAGCAAATACGTGCAACTAAATATAGGGTTAATATTTAATAATAAATCCGCATTATATAATTGACATTTATAAATAACACAAACATCTAATATATGTTTTCAAGAGTTTGTTACCCTTTCACGGCCGAATGGCAGCACCTGGAGGCCACAGATTTTTGGGTATAGATACTTCGGAATCTGGGCAGGGTTTTAAGCTGCTCGATCGGCCTGTACCCAGCTAGTAATTATACATAATTAGATAAAACCCCTTTAATTCCAAATTTTTAAAAGTAGTTCTGATATTATTCTTATAAAAGCTGTTTTACAGCTAAGCCAGGCGGTGTATCACCTTCGGATAAAGTAAAACAGCTCTAATTCCCGGTTCTCTGCTTTTCCTAAAATAGAAACGGTATAATAAGGAATTAAGTATTAGGATTAGATCTTCAGAGGATGTGTCGCGCTATACAGTTCGATGCCGGACTCACCTTTGATTCCAGCTCGGAGTCGTCACTTTCTGGGCCGTCGGGCACTGACGATACTTGCAGCACAACGCACAGGCACAGAGAGAAGACGGACAGGGCCGAAGTGAGCTTGCCCATTCCCATGGTTTCTTCGGCTGGCGATCACTTGCTGGCTACGAGACGACGGGCGAGAAGTAAACTCCCGGTTTCCAGTTCGGGAGTTTTTATATCGCTCAGCGCAGAAGGAGACCTTTTAAACGTGACGCTACTCGGATAGACTGGACGAACAGGGTGTAGGCGGAGTATCGAAAATCAGGTCTTTGGGAAAAGAGAAAAGAAAAACAAACGAAAAACGAAAACATAAATAAAACAACCGTAGGTTTGCAATTTGAGACATCTGTTGCATATTTACGATAAAAGTATTAGTTAGAAATATGAGATAAAATTTAGACACTAAAAAAGTAGCGGAGTAGAGAGCACTGTGCAGGAAAACAGCTGCTACTTGGGCTACAGATGGTTTAAAAAATCTAAGGTGCAACCCTGAGCCCAGAACTATTTTTGATAATATTACTTTAAATTGAATACTGAAGAATTCATGAAAGAAAAGGAGACAATAAAAGGTGATTTTTTAAGGACTTAAAACTTATCTACACATTTATATAAAATTATTCAATGTTTAATATATCTTTATCATTATTAGTTTTATTACCGTATTTGAATTTTTAAAATGCATTAAACTATTTTCGGTTGTGATTAAATTTATATATATGTATATATATGATAATTTCTCATCTATATATATTAACATTTAAAATGTTTTATAGAGATACCTTATCGTCCTCTCGACTTGTTGGTTTGGTTTTACTAAAACTAAACCTTGATTTTCCAAACTTCCTTTAAAATATTTAAGTTCACCTTTTTAAATTAGTTATACACACTAATTATTTAATGGACCTGTTATTATTTTAAAATGGGACCCTAACTACTGTCCGAAGTTTTGAGAGCAATGAATAGGATATTTAAATATTAAATATGCATGTTACTACGAAATTCAACGATAAAGCAGCCAGTTTTTGGAAAATCGAAGATGCTCACGGAAATCTCCATTAGTCTGCGGTTCTTGGCTCTCGACGAGGCCTGCAGTACCTGGCCACATCAAAAACCCCTAGAAATCTGCACAGGTTGCTCAGCTCAAAGGGTGGATGGAGCACAAAAGTCAGCTGGCTTTCGCCAAAAACACGGAATCAGGTTTTTTGGGGGCTGATGAGTCATAAGGTTCTCAGGACAGCCCATTGTTAGCTCTTCGTGATGGTAAAACAGCGGGTGTCAGCGGAACAGAACAGATGTCTTCATGCTTACCAACTATTTCAGATGGTCCAGAAGTACGAAAGTTTGTGTTTAGACTATATTCATTGAATTCAAGTGGTTCGAAGTGCATTTTCAGGGTGATCAAAGATTTCTCATTGAGTTTTAGATGTAACATCGGACATTTCGGGGCTCATTCTTATGATAATGGCACTATTCATGGAAAATTCAGAGAAGTTGTAGCTCATGTTGGACAACAAGAAACGAGCAATAATTGTCCGCTGCCAAACACATGCTCTGACTTTAGCCGTTCAAGACACTGTTTCTAGAATCCCCTCATGCGCGACTTTTTATCATTAGTACGGGAACCAAACCAAGGAATTCTCTACAATATTTTAAGGCTTCCAGCAGCAGTTCAAAACATTGTGAAATCTACTAAACGGTCTAAAACATATATACGGTCATTGTACCTTACTCGATTCACGCCCAAATTCCATTCTTAATAAGCGACACGGCCACAGCTAGAAATCATGGCCGAAGTCCTGGAAACAATGCGAGAACGGTCAGGTGACACCCTTGACAAATCTGAAGCGGCGAATTTCCAAGAAAAAGTTAAATTTCTAAAATATATTTCAGGGTTTTTCAAAATTACTGATAAAAACGGTAAACGTACTCGCTCGGAAGAATGCCACCTGGGAAAGATGGGGAATTTAGAGAGCTCGAAGTTAAGGAAGTCGTTGGTCTGAGAGATGACCCTGACTCTATTCGGGATAACGCAGCTTCCTCGACAGTCGAATGCTACTCGTCGCCTTCAAAACTCTGAAATCCACAAATTTCTAAAAACCCGAAAGATTATTATCGAGTTTCTTCCCGTGGAGTTGCCGACCTGGCTATCATCTCGGTAGAACCAGGTGCGACGACGGAAACCGATACCCGTTTTGATGTCAATCAGAAGGCTCTTGCTGTATTCACGCCGAGGTGAACTAACGGAATCTTAGTTAAAACGCTTTTAAATAATTGGTCAACGATTTGGACGGACTCGAGCTGCATCCCGACTTACGGGTTGTAGGTACCCGTCATTACCGAAATCATACAGGTCATTAAGGCGAGCGAAGCCAAAGTTGTTTCTTCACAACTGTGCAACTTTGCAAATTGTATTCCGCTGTCGCCCTCTATGGGACGCCGAGGAAACTAAAAGCTTGCTTGGGCAGCACAATGCCACAGCAGAGAATATATTATCTTCCCATTTTAACATTTTTAACCAGAAGGAGTTGACAAAATTTATTTAAAAAAAATAAAAACGTTGTGAGTAATTTTATTTCATTGGGTGATACAAAGGGACGTGTACTGCAGTCGTTCGCTCTATTTGGGTATGTAAACAGGTGATATTTTAACTAGTTTTTTCCGTTTATGTGGTAATACACTCAAAGATCTGTACGACAGCAGAGATCATGAAATCGTGAAATACAACTTCGGCAATAGTCGTGAGTCTCCGGGGACGGGTAGGGGTAGGGAAGAGAAACAAAGCAACAGTTATGGGGTTAACCGTTTAATAGCTCACACAGATTCTGTTATCGGCATCCATTATGCATGGCCAAAATTGCTCCCCGAAATATCATTAATGCATCTGAAAAAAACAATTTAGTTTTGTATTTCAATTTTACACGGTATTCGACGGAGATGACGCAGATCAGCTCAAGTATCTTATTAAAGGATAACCGACCGCGTATTTACGGGACAAACCCAATAAGGTGGAAACAGAATCCCTAGTCTCAAAATTAAAAATGGTTGCATGCAATTACTGTATAAAAATCTGCTTATAAATATGTGAATAATCGTGAGCGTTCATTTGCCAAAGTATCCAGACTTTTTTCATTTTTCTTTCTCGACACCTTATCCATAAATTAGTTTTGTTTATCATTGTGTATAAGTACACACAGTGCAGGGATATAACTTTTACAGATAGCGCGCGTGTACCAAAAAAAAAAGGTTTATTCCCAAAATTTTATAACAAGAAACTTTTTTTTAAAAAAAAACCGAAATATTCTCCTTTATGCCAATTAATTATTTTATTGGTGAGCCTGTATTTATGGTTGCCACTGTAGATATAACATTAACTATGTGTTTTAATGTTACTGTATGTTATGATTTGTGTCTTTACGAGATTTCATGAAAGAAGGACGGACTTGTTAGGTAATTCCAAAAAAAATATCACAACCTTTTTCTGCGCTTCCTAGAAAATATTGGATTTTTTACCATTAGATAATAAAAAAGTACCTCTTAGTTAAAACGATATTTACAATTGTGTTCAAAATTTCTAAAAATTCGCAGTAATACAAACAAATAATTACTTTAAAATTCCAATAAAATTTTGTACATTTTATTTTAAAACCTGTCTTCTTCAACAGAGAGAATGAATCACCTTAACAGAGAACTAACCCGGCTGGAGGGGACGTAACTCTCCTTAACAGAGAACCAACTCGGCTGAAGGGTACGTAACTCTCCTTAACAGGGAACTAACCCCGGCTGGAGGGGACGTAACTCTCCTTAGCAGAGAACTAACTCGGCTGGAGGGGACGTAATTTTGATAGTGACGAAAGAGAAGTAGAAAACGATTCAATGAAGAAGCAATAGAAAAGTGGAAGAACTCTTCGTTTATGTCGGGTTTGTGATACCAAACGGACAAGGATTCCACAGATCTTGGGCATTCTCACTCGACACGCATTTCCTGGCAATGTTTTCCCGAGCGCCACGCAACTCGTGACGAGCTTGCTTGTGTTACTGTCAGACACCAGCGCGAGATAATTTCTCGAGTAGCTGGATCAACATCACCTCTGAATAGAGACCAGGGTGGGCGCGAAATACTTTTTCACATACTTCATCCTGGAAATTAATCAAGCTTTGCAAATATTAATCTATATTATTATCCGGAATAAACACGTTAATGCTCCTAGAATTTGCATTCCAGCCTTTTAAGAAACTTCATTAAAGTCTAAGCTCGTTTTGAACCAGTGACTATGATTCTGTCGCAGTTCCTGACCAAACTCATGCTGGGGGTGTTGGTCAAAGACTACACAAGAAACGTGCAACAAGCCGATCGTGGCTCTGGCACATTCGGAAAATAGGTCCTGGCATTTCTGCGGCAAGAGAGATCCTCCAAACGTAGGCTCACTACTTCGTTTGGTTACTACTGGCGTGGTGAGAAATATCCGAACCCTGTAATCTATGTAAATAACGCATCGCCGATAAACTCCTCTTCCCATCTTGAGAGTTTGTATCCGTACTGCGTATTTAACCAAGAATGCTACAGGCGCACTGGGAAATGACGGACAACGGTGTTCTGCGAACTAAACCGTACGTCCTGGGAAAAGATTTTAACTAGAAAAGATCGGTAGAAATCATATGAATTGCAAATATTCCTTGAATTAAAAATTGATTTAATAATCCAATATGTCAATGACTGGAGAATTCCTGATTATGTTATAGCCGCTTACAATTAATTTTTATAATATAACATTTAATAATTATTAATAATAGAATATGCAGATATTTCCATTAAAACAACTCGAGTCTCACTACTTCGGTGAAATTTGTCCTCGTAAAGTTTCGTGTAAATTCTTTTCTAGCAAAAGACACTGGTTTTCGGGTCAGATGTTGTTGAGTGGTTAGATGGAAATGTCCTTTTTAATTAAGTTCTTTCTTCTCTGTTGTTGTCAACTAGACTCCAGGGCAGACTGACTTCGCTTTCATCTTTAGAAAATCTGACTTCTAACGGTCTTTTCTGGCAATTAGGAATCCAAAGATTATCGCTAAGTAATAGTCGCTTTATTCATGGAATGGTTTCCTGTTTTAATTGTCACAAGGAATTAACGAAGATGATCGGAAATGAAGTGATGCTTTCCTGTAGTCAATCAAAGCAAGAGTAAAATGTAAAAAAACAGCATTTAATTGTGAAATCCAAGACAACCAACAGCTAGTCTCTCTCTCTCTCTCTCTCTCTCTCTCTCTCTCGCTCTCTCCTTCCTTCCTCCCCCAACTCCCTGCGACTTAAGGAAAAGGATAGGTAAAGAGGATTTCAATTAGCATATTATGTCGAAACCTTTCTTTAGCAAGTTGGCTATTCAACAAAAAAGAAGGAAAACCTTTTAATTTAAGACATATGACGTAGGCTTTTCGTTTTAAATAGAAATGCCAACGCAAAAATTTCTTTCTTTATGAATTAAATTTAAATCACAATCGATAACTGATTATAAGGCGATGTTCCTGTTTTGTGGTGACTCCATAAACTTCAACACTAACCTGACCAAAAGGAAAGAGAAACAAACGTCAATGTACTGTAGGGTTGATCTTGCATTTAAAAAAATGCAAGGTTTTGGAAAAAAAATTGATGAGTTACGATAAAGACGCAATCAAAATTATTTGATAAGTAAAAAAGTATTGATTAAACTGTATTGATAAGATTTTCTTGGCTTTAGGAATTTAAAAAGACAAACATCTAAATACTTTTAAACAATAAGAACCTAAAAAAGAAAAGTTATTTTCAAATGTTACTATATTATATTTAAAATACAAGAAGAAGAAGAATAAGCCATATTTTCAGGAAAAGACTATAATGTTTTACAATTTAAAAAAAATCTTATTAAATTATTGACATGCAAGAAACAGGAAAATCAATTTTTATTTAGTCACATTTTTAATGTATTATTTTCTAGTAATTGTTTCTCAAAAAAAAATATAGATGTTCTTATTAAAAAAAAGACAAATAAATTACTCTCTTGATATTAATGTACGCATTTTGTCCGCGTCTTGAATATGCTAAATAGATCAACAGCATCGGTGATCGTTAACGATATTATTAATAATCAGTTAAAAACTCGCATCAATAAGCTTTTATTTTTTATGAGCCTTTGCTGTCTTTTTTTTTTTTTTTTTTTTGAATAAGTAAACTTCGGCAGATCCCGCGTGTCGGCAGGTTTTTCTTCAGCAGAGCTGTCGTCGCTAATTATGAAAGGGAAACAGACCGACCGAGAGCCTCAGATTTACAATATTTGTATTTTGAACAACTGGAGTCGAGATCGTGAGACATTCCTTCCACACACACACACACACACGAACATAAGTAATAATAAACACCCACGAAATAATTTTTTTTTTTAAATGTGGGGGTGGATTTTAAAAAGTTTTGTTTTAAAGTTTTTACCTGACGTTTCGGTTAATTGCCCTTAGCTGATGACGTCAGAAAATCCCACGGGCCATTTTACCAGCGTCAGGGTGTGTGACGTCATCGTTCGTTCGTTCCAAAAAACGAATTAAAACCACGTTCTTCCGAACCGAACTGATTTAACCTGTGTAGGGTTCCCCCCCTTTTCTAATTGCATCCCCCCAACCTTCTTTACAGTCTGGCGTCAAGCTCCTCATCTTTCTTCGGAAGTTAGCTCTCATTAGAGATGTCGACATGATGAGAAGAAGTGAGTTCCGACCCACTTTGGCAACTGATCTTCTCCTTGTATAAGTCGTGTTTATAGTTTATCATAAACAAATAATATGTAATCTATTGAGAATATTTAAAGCTGTTAAAAACAAACAAAAACAACTTTAAATGGCAGCCGCATCTAAATAGGATATTTGCTTTCTCCCAGCTTATAAGCGAACAATACGTCACTGACGACAGGTCGCTTAAAATCGGCCTATGCACAGTAACGATATGTCCGCATAGCACCTTTCATATATCAAAGATAGATTTATATTTCCGCATCCTGACGACCGTTACACCGTTATTTTATATTATTATTATTATTATTATTATTTTGTTGTTGTTGTTGTTGCAGTAAATAAACAGAACTGCCCGTTTATCATCGTTAGCACAAATATCGCGAACTCTCCTCCGTAGTTGCAGCTGTCCGAGAATAGAAACAAACACTGAAGACCGCGATCTGAAGGCAGCTGAATTCCCCTGACCCGTATACACGGTTGCAGACTGTATCCGTTTCAAATGTATTCAGCGGTTTTATAACGAAGGTTTAGTGCCAAGAAGAAGGAAAAAAAAAAACACATCTCCGAATTTACTGTATGTCCAACATCCCTCCACAGTTTTATAACCTGTAGTTGCTAAGATCCGCTTCTTCACAAATGTTACATGCACATTTTAAGTATCACACAACATTTCGCATATTTTTTTTCAAGTTAGCAAGAACAACAAAATTTTAATTGCCTTTATAAACCTTACAAATCAAAAGAAAAGTATTAAAACGTAGGGGGGTTCGAAATTATAGCAACAGGTGATGTCATTCATTGGGAACATTGAGCGTACGTTGTCTGTTGAGGTAAACGTCTATTTTAACGCAATAGCGACAGTTAACCGTTGTTAATCTATTCATAGGTACACCTTTCCCCTCGATGTAGGAATTCCCTGTATGGACGCGACCATAGAAGAATAAACATCAATAAATGTACACTTTGCAATATTGGTTTGCCTAAAGAAAAGTGTAAATGATAATCAGAAATAAACAACAAAAGATTGCTGAAGATTTTATTGTATCCTAAGGTCGGAATTATTCCGAATGGAGCCATATTTGCATCCTGCTACATCTCGCTCTCGTCATTTTCACGTTTCCGGTCCACGTGATTGGTTTGCGAATTGAACCATCGACTCACTTTATCCTGTAAGTACACTGGGAAAAAGATCTGTATTATTTCTCATCAACAAAGATATTTCAACATGTTTATGAGGAACAGACGAAGAATTAAAACATTAATCGGATTTCCTCAAGGCCACAGTATTAAAATGTAATTTCCCAGTAAAACGATCCATTACAGGGTCTCTGTAGAGCATAAGTCGGACATTCAAACTGTTCGCTTGATAATGGACTTGATCTGAATTTTAAGGGGCTCTTCGTATAACTAACTATTTGTAAATATTTCAGTTACAATATTAATCAGTGTCAAACTAAACTACAGCAAACATCTGTAGAAGACTTTTAGGCGATATTGTGATTTTCTAATACGGTCGCTTTTGGTCCCTTTCACAATATGGGAAACACATAAAGGCTCAGTACAATCAAGAGATGATTTTTCCATGAGCCAAAAAATTCACAATTAATTTCGTTAATTTTAGGATGTCTACTGCTGCATCATTGTGTAGGGAGACATCTACTTAATTTCAAGAAATTTATATAAATGAAAAAGTAACTTTTAAAATTATTGAAATGTTTACCGCTCTTATACGATTAAGGTTGGTTTATATTGCCCTTTTCTTTTATTTAGATTGATAGAATGTTTCAGCTTCAAAAATACCTAAAGTGCTGTTCATCCTTCTGTCAAGGTGAGAATAATGTCGGCACTTACGCAAAGACGAAAGACGCTCATCAGTCCACGTCTGTTGGTTGCTGGAAATCAGTGTTTCAATAACACGATGTTACTTTCCAATCGACAGTTCGGCATTAACGGCCTGGAATGTTCGAGCACCCGACAAAACAGCTAAGATGCACTTTTGGCGAATCAAACTAGCAGACGATAAAACCACTCGAAAGACTCCATGGCGACCATTCCGCACAAATCTTACGTACAGCTCGGACCGGGTCGAGCCAAGTCTAAAACGAAATGTTCATGTCCAACTTCACATTTAGTTCATCATGTTTTCTGTCCGTTCAAAAATTCACACACACAGTAAACTTCAGGATTATCAGCCACCGCACGAGAAAACTGTTTACTCTGAGTTTCCATCTCTTTATTTTTAATGCGTTATTCGCGAACAGTAAAGAAAAACAGAATCAACCTTATATCGGGATATATATAGAAACTGCTGTCTAATGCCTGTGTGTTTTGGTTGTCCTGTTCAGAGTCGTCCCAGCATATTCTCTTCGAAGTAACCTCCTCCAGAGTTGATAGACACTGATTGGATCTTTTCCTTTGACCTTTCCATCTAGTTAGCCAGGTATTGTGTATTGATCTTCGCAGTCCGCTTCAGATCATTAACTTGTTGCAGTGTGAACCTATATTGATATCTCTCCTTTGCGAGTATTCTACAGATTTTTACAGTCAGAAAAATCGAATAGCAAAGCAGCTCCCCAACTGTAGCACCGGGGGCTTAATTGGAAATCAAAGGCAGATCTCCTTTCTCCTAACTAACTTAGAAAAAAGTATTTCACACCTGCTCTTATCCGGCCACGACAGACGGCTCCTCGCTTCATGGAGTAGCCTAACCCGGTCGAGTCGCTGCCCCTCATTGCTGCTTCACCTAAGTAAGGGATTTATACCTGATAGTTGGCCAATAAAATCCCCTTAATTGTCATATCGCGGTAGAGGTTGACTTAAAATCGTAATCAGAAGTTCACCGGTTACTTGTCAAAAAAAGGATCTGATGTTGGCTTTCGCACCATCGTCCAGTCTCTTAGTTCTTTTCCCTTTCTTTCCTTGGCCCTTTAAGCTCGGGGCTGATCCAGTTGTCTTCATCCTATCATACCATCCTGAGGAACTGCAACTTCCTCCACAATTTTCTGATGGGGAGTAATTAGCATCACGAAAGACCAAAGGAGACAGTCAGTCTTGATCTAAAGGAAGCGCTTATTCAAGAACGGCAGTCATCAATAATGCGGTCGGTCAACAGCTATACAAAAGCACAGGCTAAGCTGTCAATTATTCAAATTAGTGGCGAGAAATGATATCGGATGAACACGATAACATTATGACTGTGGTATGCACTGTATTTAACATTCATAGAAATAACTTGCAAATTCGATAATTATACAAAAAAAAAAAAGAAATGTCATAAATGTCACAAATATCAGTTTGTATGTATTGATATATGGTTTATCGTATTTTTAACATTATGTTAGAGTCAGGAATTCAAAGGGTTGACAACTGTTTGTTTTAATGGTGAGCTCAATTTTGAACCTCATTCTATATTTTTAGGGTTATTCAGATGAGAGTTGTTTCGTGACTATTTCTTCAAGAATAATCACGTATCAAAGCTGTTAAACATTAATATTTCTCAAATTAATTGATATGGTTAGAAATCTTGCAACGTGATTCCAGCAACGTAACCGTATGCGTACCTGTTATTGGAGTTTTTCCCAATGTGGAAGACCTGCAAATACCGGTAGGTTGTGACTGACGGTGGAGCTGTCCGTGTAGCCAGGGTAGGTTGTGTCTGACGGTGGAGCTGTCCGTGTAGCCAGGGTAGGTTGTGTCTGACGGTGGAGCTGTCCGTGTAGCCAGGGTAGGTTGTGTCTGACGGTGGAGCTGTCCGTGTAGCCAGGGTAGGTTGTGTCTGACGGTGGAGCTGTCCGTGTAGCTCGGGTAGGTTGTGTCTGACGGTGGAGCTGTCCGTGTAGCTC
This sequence comes from Nautilus pompilius, assembly GCA_018389105.1. Classification (NCBI taxonomy): domain Eukaryota; kingdom Metazoa; phylum Mollusca; class Cephalopoda; order Nautilida; family Nautilidae; genus Nautilus; species Nautilus pompilius. The sequence continues at coordinate 150,279 of JACATO010002185.1, read as the reverse complement.
GGGTAGGTTGTGTCTGACGGTGGAGCTGTCCGTGTAGCTCGGGTAGGTTGTGTCTGACGGTGGAGCTGTCCGTGTAGCCAGGGTAGGTTGTGTCTGACGGTGGAGCTGTCCGTGTAGCTCGGGTAGGTTGTGTCTGACGGTGGAGCTGTCCGTGTAGCTCGGGTAGGTTGTGTCTGACGGTGGAGCTGTCCGTGTAGCCAGGGTAGGTTGTGCGTGACGGTGGAGCTGTCCGTGTAGCTCGGGTAGGTTGTGTCTGACGGTGGAGCTCTCCGTGTAACCGGGGTAGGTTGTGTCTGAGGCAGCTATTGGGTGGGCAGTTCTTAAATATATTCCAGTGTCAGCACTGGCGCAACACGGGTCCTATGGCCAAAAGGACAACAAAAAACACTGAAATGCCAAACAGCTTTAACAGTTGCTATTGCGATTTAATAGGCGCATAAAAATTAAATAATTAAATATTGATAAGCAATTATTGCAACTTCGTTTATCTTTGTTGAGAGAAAGTTTGATTATTCGTCGGTGCAGTTCAGTTTGTCATCAATGTATCTTACTGATTTTGTCTGGTGTTATTTTGATCCGCCATCAAGATCGCCTTGAGCAATTTCCGGTGAATATTAACCTGATTACGAGTGTCGTTCACGATAGCGAACCCGAGATGGGATTGTTCGCCTATGCTGTTTGGAACAATAATTTAATGATAAAAATGGTTTTAGAAAGTAAATAAATTCAAGCAACCGCTGTTTGCCACGAGTTTTATTTGGCATGTAGGTGCCTTTTCTGCAATAAATAAGCCTGTTACATAAAAAGAAAGAATATATAGTTTTGAACAGCAACCACAGAATCCCTTATTTATTACAGATGTCGATTCTGCGAGTGTGTGCCGGTTCCTTTCTATGGCAATCTTAGAATCGAAATTTCATGTTAATATTTTCGTAATAATTAACGTCGCACGACGAGAGCAGCTATTTCCGACATCTGCTGGTTGTAAGTCGAGTGTCTCTGCATGCTATCCTCCCTAATACGCGCACGGACGAAAATTAAAGGTATCTGGACGGACGTTTCTGATTTGTCCATATTTAAGAAGAGGTCATCTGTGCCTCTTGACAGTGCGATCGCTTGTTACAATAGCTGTGGTGGAGATCTGAGGTCTGGAATTCCCGGACACTGGCCGCCATGACTCGGCATATTCGGGAGGAGAAAAACCTGTAGGATGTCGCTCATAATTTGTTTGGGATATTAATTTTATGTATAAAAACACCAAAAAAAAAAATAGATTAAAGGTTAAATGTGGAAAGTTGAGTGCCCCCCTCCACAGCTGAATATACGTTCTGTGCTTTATCATCCGCTACCCGGATTTGTTCCTGGTTTTAGGCTAACCTAAAACCAGGAAGTGGAATTGTAGATCTAAAGTCAACTCTGCAGTATAAAGGAAATACAGTGTCTAAGGCTGACAGATGCCCTTAGATTTATTTGTATTCTGGCTATTTGTATACAAAAATAAATGGATTAAAATGAAGTGACAAAAGCTTAAATAATAAATGAGTGAGAAGTTCAGTAACGGATACACTGCACACAAAAATAATAAACAAATAAGGTATAAAAAGGAAAAATGCAGATTATAAACTAATTAGGAATATTATATGCTGTGTTTGGTTCGCAGACTTCTTTCCTAACTTCGAGGTTTGAGGACATTTCACAGCAGGGAGCTGGAAGGCAATTGTGCGTGGTGGTCATCTGCTTTGGTGATCAAGTGAGTTACCGGGGCACGATCGAGTGCTCTTAAAAGATGATCAAGGTAACCACAGCTTTCTGGAAAATCCATACAGGAACCCTTCTTGTTTTAGAAGTTAGAGTCCGGAAAAATCCCACAGAGACAGTTGATGAAGAACATTAAAAGAAAGTATGTTGTGGAGGTACACCGAATAGGGTCTGTCCCGAAAGGTCCGAGAACCTGAGAAATCAACCGTCGCGGGCGAGACACCGGGAGATTCGTTATTAAGTCAGGCCCGGTAATGCGAACATTTTCCAGTTCGTAAAACAAAATGTTACACCTGAAGAGTTTTTGGGGGCGGCCGGTGGACCGAGTCCTCTTTCCGGCCGGAGTGGCCTCCTCAGCAGGTTCTCTTCTTGTCCCTGTGGCGTTTGAATAAAACGTACCCGAGTGGTGGCTACGTTGGTTCCACAGTCGGCCGAAGAACCCATCTATGGACGAGATTAGTGAACAAGCCATAAAAGTGAAAGTCAATACGATGGCTACCCACTTGCCCGGGGGTGGGGGGAGGAAGCCGTCAGCGCTTGTACGGACAGAGTCCCTGTGGATGGCTTACGATCGTTAATCCAAATCTTCTCGACCAGGGTAGAGAAAGACAGCATTTGTACCCGACCATACCCCGTGCCGACTCGCTACGACACCGGTGCCACGTGACATTACGGGGGGGGCGGGGTTCCAGACGCGGACGTCGAACAGTGTTCAGGTAAAGATGCTCACCGTTGCTCAAACTACATTTCTGACAATTTTCCACGTGTGCGCCACCAAGGTTGGCAAACTAGATACTGCATTTTAAAGTCATTACTTCTGATTTCGGTGGTAAGCTTACCGCCATTATATTTAATTGATTCCCTATAAACTGCTGTTTCCTTGAACTGTAATTGCAAACCTTAAAAACTGCAGAGTTAATTTTTCTCAAATTTTCACTGGTGTTTCAGAATGTGGCTTCCATCTTATATTTATATAAACGCTGTCAGCGGTGGGCAGCAGTTCCGATGCATAGAGCATAAAATTTTAATAACATGTACGCACTGACGAACTATTCTGTCAGTCTCATTAATATTCTGTAGTTAATTATTTAGCGAGTCAATTAGATTAATTATCAATATGTACAGACAACAATATTGTATTACGCTTTGCATAAAAATCCGCCAAATTTGTTTCACTACCTGACTACATCCTTAATAATGACAAATGTTTTGTAACATTGTTTATTTTGTATCTTTGACATAGCTACAGTATTGGCGTTCAGAAGCATTAAACAGACAAAACGAAGCACTCTTATCCGCCTACTTTGCCAACACCTTCTTGTCACTGAAAGTGTGTTATTTCAGCAAAAGACAACGGGAAAATCAGGTGAACTACAATTAAGAGCAGACAAACAGTTAGACATGACGTTGTCAACACTTCGAGTTTTTATCCTCAAAACAGCCCCATACTTTCACAATTGTACCCACCATCACATACTTTTCTCTTGTCTTTCTTCCATCACCCTGACGACGCTTAGAATGAGTTATTTAATACCTGGTCTCAGTACACTGCGTCATTCCTTTAAGGATTAGTTCTCATGTCGTTTAGCTCAGCCAACCAAGCCGTTCTTTTTTTCTTGTTACCATGTCTGTAAGAACTTTCTAGCTGCTCTGCGGCCAAGCAATTCACCCCCCCCTGTAAGCCGTCTTTTGATGGTAAAGGTTGAGATGCCAACTGTGGCATAAAAGTTGTGAACAGAAGTTAATTTGACTACAGAACCAGCGACCTATCTTCCTATCCCGTATTCCTTTTTTTATTCGACCTTTCAAGTACAGGACTGAGCCAGTTGTCTTCATCCAATGACTGGCTGTCCACACACCATCACGTGTTGCTCCGACATCTTTCACAATTTCCACTTCAGAGTAGCCAGCTTCATAGAGAGCAATAACAGATGATACCGCTGTTTTTATATAAAATTTTTTTTTTTAAATTTTAGATGCTTCTTTAATCTACCAAACGAATTAATAACAGCCACAATAATGAGGTCCAATAACATTTACAAAAATATAATATGAGCTAACAATTATGAGATGAACATAACAACGGAATGAACCATATCTAACAACTGCATTATGGGAAAAAAATTGAAGTCGTAAAAACGTCGCAGTTAATGTCGTAAAATCTGGTGTTTGTCGGATTTTCATAGTTGTTTCTTTTGTTGCTGAAATAATTTATTTTCATTAACAACAAAACGTTGAAAGAGCAGACAGCAGTTTCATTGAGTAGCTGAGTCAGGATTTTGAGGGGTACTGTATATGAAAGCTGTCTGGTATCAAGCGAAGTCCCGCGACCGAGGACGTCTGGATAACTATTAGGATAAGCCTTTTCGTTTGCTAAATTGCGATTATAACATATTAACCGGGGGGTGGGTGTTAGCAAACCGGCTAGCTAAAGTAACGGAGAAAATTATAAACAAATATAAAAAAACAAAAAACATTCGGCTTACAAACTATTCGTTCCGTATCCTTACCAAGGGATCAGGAAAATGCTATACAGGTTGGTATGGCAGGGCACTGCGAACATTAAATCAGTCGAAGGCTTTTGACAGATTACGGTGGAGTTTGTTTATAACACATAAAACCATTAACCTAGGGGAAGATTTAATTAGGTAAATAAAACTAATAAAGCTGTGACATCGGACACCACACAAACATTAGTTACAACGGCTCTGCGTCTGCGCACTTCAGTCTTTCCAGATGCGTAGGTCAGGGCTGCTCTATAAGAGCTGGACTTTATGGCATATTAGTAGCGGAGACGTTGTCCTGCACGATAAAGAAGTAAGCCAAAATCTTAAATGTTGAGATGAGCACTGAGTTAGACGATAACATCACGCAGAACGGCGATGGCACCACGGCCATAATGACTCTCTGTCGTTTCCATGCTGCGAAGCGGTATCAACTGTAGAAAGACAGAGACCTAAAATAACCATTAGTGGAAACTCAATAAACGTTGCCGGCATCATCGAGCCGCTTTCGAAAGTCTCAGCGAAATATTTATAAGATTTTGGTTCTTAACTCTAAGATGAGATTCCTAAACGTAAAAATGCCCAGCAAGGTCACCTGAACTCGAGATCCATTCTATAAGTTACATTTTTAAACTCTAGTACAGAAGATCATTTTGACGACCATACTTCCGATAAATACTGAACAATTGTACATGAAGCACACAACACTGCAGCGAACGAAGTACAAGCACAGATAGATAGATCCTCCCAGGTTTTTAGATCGTGGCGAACTTCAAAACACGGTTCTCCAAGCCAACGTTCTCTCCCGCAAAAAAGCATGAGGTCTAGTTCAATATATTTGGCTCAGCGCTTACCGTGTCGCTCAAGTAGACTTAATTTACATGCATCCAGGCCCGAATCCGACTTTACAGTTTGAAAGAGCATTGATAGCCCATTAAACTTTCTTTTTCTGACAGTAGCCAAAGGGCTTCAAAGAATAACAGGTCCACTCCCATAGAGCTCGAAATTACGAACTGGATTCTCCCTCGGTGATGCCACTGTTATCGACCGAAGGATAATTAATTATTTGCTAAGGCACTAAGACAATCAAGACTTATTGCTCGTTTATCGCACGATTAGCCGTCTTTCCCTTCTATAGACGACTAACTGGATGTCCTTTCTACTCGCACGAGTGTTTTTGAGCGATTTCTATAAACGGGATTGAAATGCAACAGAGACAGCTTAGGGCGGCCGATCTAACCGCGCCCCCTACCCGCTGTATTAAGAACGAAACACTTAGAATTTTCTTGGAGTCCTGACTTTTAAAATTACTCCCCCAAAATCCTTCAGAAGCAAACTAACGTTGATAGTAAGTAGTGAAAAGATGACCGACATTGAATTCGCTACATCAGATAGAGTAATTTTTTTTTGAAATCTTTGCTTTAGGGTGTTCGTCAGTATAACGGACTCGTTTCTATCGCGCATCCACTTGTTTGGGGTGGGAGTCGGCTGTGATAAAAAGAGGTGTCGCCATCCGCAGACGCAGTATAATGTCGGGGATTTAGGGCGTCTAAAGCTGCCACTGCATACATACAAGTGTTCATTCACGGAGGACGATACGCAAGGACCCGGTGATGCCAGATAACTGGAATACCAGGTGCGGGAAAGGTTTTGGCATACAACCGTCGGTCGTCCATCGTCTCGCGGCTAAAGACCCGGCTCTCGTTGGTGAAGCTCCAGGTTGACGTTGCCGCAAACCGACTCTAGCGGCAGACCCCTTCCCGCAGATAGCTGCTCGACGTCGTTTATGAATATTATCCCAACAAAGAAGGGTTACATTAGATACTGTCACCAAACATCGCAATCGAGCCCCCAACGACACCTAGGTCGTCGGATACCGAGAGTCGTTAAATCGTGCAATCCAATTTAGGATAAGCCTTCGCAGTCCGCTGCCTGATCTCCCTCCTCCAACATCGGCGAGTTCCGCCCACCGTCGTTGGTTGGAGGAGAATGTCTCACGGCGGTGATCGAGGCGCGAGCCGCCAGTCCGGAACCGAAACCCTACAAGATTAGGACTCTTCGTCTTCTAGATGCGAGTAAAGCTTCCTCCGTCCCGCGACGACTGGCTGCTGAAGAGACCGTGCCGGGGGAAGATCGGCAAAACCGAACCGGTACCGTCCAGGATTCGAGCTATGTCTGGCCCAGTTAGTCGACTGATTGCGCTTTTGGCAATGGTCACAGCAGATGCAAAATAGATTTTTTTTTTTTTCCTTTCTTTCATTCTGTTGCATCACTCTCCATTAATAACGAATTCGGTAGAAAGGATGCTGTACTTATTCTAAAAATTAAAATGTAAATTTCCGGATGAGAAATTCCCCTAACTCGCCGTCTTGGAATTGCGAGCTGTTATTCACCAGTTTAGCTTCATAATTAATAATAATAAAAAAACAACAACAAACGAAAAACTAGACAATGGCTCGGAACAACGACGACAACAAAAGGAGAGAGAAATTTCTCATCCTCTGGGTCTCTTGAGAATTAGGCGTTTGTGATTGGTTAGCGGAGGCTTTCGATTTCAAGGGGAGATAAATCAACAGCCACTTTCAGGTTTTTTTTTTTTTTTTGGCCGTGGCGCTTCTCGCTCACTTCGGTAACTGACGTCTGAACGGCGCCATTTATTTTCCGACTACAGTTGTCCCTCCCCCGGTATTCGCGGGGGTTACGTCCCTTGAGCACCCGCGAAGAGTGAAAAACCGCGAATATTGGACGCGGTCCATAAAAATGCCTATAAACGTCAAAATATAACGTAAAAATATAAGTAAATATATAATAATAATTTAATAAAAAATACAACACTCAGAGAAACACTCGAGATAGCTACACGCGGTAAACTGGGATGATGCGGGGTTGCTGGGCTGCATCTGCCGCCTCGTGGGCAGCAGCCAATCAGCAGCGAGGAGAAATGAATAACGCTCTCTGATTGGCTACTTTCAAACCTCCAGCCAATAGCGTTTATTTTATATTGATATTTTGCTGAATTTACGTTAGTATTTATATTACAAAATTAGTAAATTATATTGTTATTAATAATTTCGCGTTAAAAATCGTGAAAAATATATATATATTGCCACGAAAAAGCCATAAAAAAATCGCGGAAGATATTTGCGATTCCGCGAATATGCGGGGGTTTCCACGAACAATTATTAGTTAGGTTCTAAGGGAAATTCCGCGAATAACCGGGGCCGCGATTACGCGGGGTGGGGTCGACTGTATACCGAAAAAAAGAGGAGTTTCGACCCTGGAATACATCGTATTAAAATTAAATTAAAATTTAAAAAAAATAAAAATGTATTTATTTATTTTTAAATACATTTTCCTCTCTGGCAGTTTGTTTGAAAATTCTTTAACAAATCCACTTCCGCTCCCCAGCCCCGGAAGAATTAGCTGTGGGTGCGTTAAAAAAAAACAAAACAGAAAGGGTAATGATTGCATAATAAGCTGTGTAAGGTCCGATATTTATTCCTCCGTACCGAGACAACGGGAAAACCTGAAGGTCTTGGGTTAAATGTTCATAAATATTCATATCGAATATCTGGTTCTGGCGTCACTGCTCTGTAACAACCCTCGCCATCGATAATGAGCACGAGCTTATCCGTGCATAATTTCACTTGCAAATACGTTTTACTGATATACGGGGGTTGGGGCTGTAAATCGTAAAAAAAAAGAAGATTAATATCGCAAACCGCCTCGAGCTGTTATAAAAACATCTGCCGTCCGTGTTGGCAGTAAAAACACAACGGGGGATTCTTCTTGATCTACTGTTCCAAGCTCGTAATTAACCATTAAGACTCAGGTTACAGGTTCTCCCCGGTTTAACTCTCTTTTAATTCAATAGAGTTCCTGTAGGTACCAGTCAAAGATCGGTGGGGTCGCCGATGTATTTCAGGATGGCTTTTGGCCAGCGCAAGGCAAACCCATGACGTCCACAAATACACGGATGCTTCCAGAAAAAAACATCTCCCAATAATACAAGAAAAACGTTGGGGGGTTGGGAATCAGTAATAAGACATTTGAAGGTTGGTTTAGATTTATCAAAACGCCGTTGTTCGTGGTACTTTTTTGTTGTTGTTGTCGCTTTGTGTTTATTCCATGGGGTGTAGAACTTCCTTCCGATGCCCGAAGACACGCGCCATTCTCCGGCTGGCATCAAAGGGCAATCGTCTTCGAGAATCCCACAGCGTGCCCACGCCATCGCTGTGCCCAACCTGGCCGCGTGAAACGGTGGATTGAGTAGCATCTGTCGACAGCTGCCCCGCCTTCTAACCTACTAAGCAAACGAGTTTCCATTCATACCCTTCCCGTGCCCGCCCCCAAGATTGCAGCAGATACTCCAAGTCCGACCGACGACGGGAATGAAGTCTGCTTGTTTATTTGAAAGGTGCCTGCAATAAATGAACGACTTGAATACATTTCTAACGGGGGGAACGGGTTACGTTGAGTCAAGACAGCCATTTTAATACTTCTTCGCTAAGCATCGTTTTTTTGGGGGGATGGGAAATACAACACAAAAAAAATCATTCAGATCTGCAGATAATTGACATCTGAGAAGAATTCAGAAGCAGAGAGAGAGAGAGAGAAAGAGGGAGGGAGAGAGAGAGAGAGAGAGAGAGAGAGAGAGAGAGAGGGAGGGAGAGAGAGAGAGAGAGCTCACCTAGCTTGCTCTCCATCTTCCATTAGCATATCCTTTGTAAATGTAGCTTATCTTTGATACTTGAGATATTTTAAAAGAAGTCGAAGCCTCCACATCTACAGTCACTGGACATCAATCAGGCCCCTCTTTAGCTGTTAAAAAACTGAACATAGATAGCATTTTATTTATGATTAATTGGTGAATAATAACACAGAATCTATCTTACATTTTTAGTTTACAATGACGCACTTTCTCGGCCCTCATAAAATTAATTGAGACAATACACAAGCAGCTTTATTTGTATACAGGGGTATTGTTTCTTACAGTCATGGCAAAAAGTTTTATATCACCCTAGAATTTTCTCATTTTGCATAACAGTTCTGTTACCATATTGAACTGCGAACCACTTTGTAGTTTTCCACAATGGAAAAAATAACTAAAACTGAAAAACATGATTTGGAATCTAACATGCCATACATGATTTCCAAAAAGACTTTATGAATGATGACTCAGTTAGAAGTAATCAAAATCAGATAATCTAGAAGTGATAATAGGTACAGTATCAAGCTAATATGAGCAGGGTATTTCTAGGGTAAAACATACCTTATGTAACACTGTCTATATTATGACCTATGATCGCACAAGAAAATTCCAGCCCTTAATACACAGACACACACACACACACGTGCACAATTTGTCATTGTGTCACATGATCCAAAATATTTGTATAAGCCACTCAAAGGTTGCATGGAAAAGATAGGATAATAATCTGCAAAAGTCTTCTTCAAAGATGTCTCGATTCAATTTGTCACTCATTTGCTAATAGTAGGGCTTGGGTTTGTTGTTGTCCTTGCGAACGGTTTGCAGTCTGTCACTCCATGCAGCACAGCAAATAAAGCTGTGGCTGCATCGTGGTATGGGCTGCCATGAACACTAATTTCCACTCAACAATTCTAAACCAGAACCCGAGTGCCTAGTGGTATGTGGACAACGCCCTGTACCTGGTCTTTCAGACCCTGACCTTCGCACAGACCCACTATTAACTTATTGCCGGAAACCATGGACTCTATATGCAGTGGCGCACCAGGACCCTGACATCACATCACATTTCTGAATGATGATGATGGTACCGACAGCAGAAGATAAGCAACACTATCACAGATGTTTAGTGCTTATCACATAACAGCCAATAAAACCAAGTGTTTTGATTTTATTAAATTTGAATAAACAAAATCAATGAACTACTGTTTACTCATTAAAAGATACCAAAGATCACAAATGAAAACATCATGGCATGGACTGGAGGTAATGTAAAATTGTACTTTTGAGTGAAATAGCTAAATAAGAT